>JARVGQ010000547.1:18479841-18491801 GCA_031762355.1 Hypsolebias martinsi | reverse complement strand
TAAAAAATAATAATAAAACTAATAATACGTTATTTATAAAGCCATTTAAAACAACCACAGCTGCAACAATGTGCTATCCACATGAAAAAAGTATGTAAAAAATTTATTTCATATTTTTATTAAATATTAATTATGATGCAAATGTAAATCCGGATTTTCGTAAACCAGATGATTCGTAAACCGAGGACTACCTGTATATCAATTCTGCCTGCTTCTCTTTTTGTGACTCTGTTTGACCATCTGTCCTGAGTGGTCATTGTCTGCGTGAGCTTCTCACTTGCCCTGCTGGGTTCTGGCTGCTCTGCTTGGTCTCTCGTGAGAGAAAGGCATGTGGGGAGAGGCAGGCAGTGAGTGCAAAGGCTCACCTCCTAAAAATAACCATTGTTTCATTTAACTTAACCATTTATGAGCTTGAAGAACAGGGAACATTTTTATGTCTCTACACTTAGAAATTGCCATTTGCAACCAATAGTTGTGTTAAGATTAAAAAATGGATTAATCAGTCACTAGATGTGAGATTCTGTTAACACGGTTTGTCGATGAGCATGTATTAATTTTGCCTAGATATTAATGAAAAGTATGACTATTAATGGAGTTAAATATTTGTAAACGCGTTTTAATTTATTTGTAAAGTAAAAAAAACAAACAGAAATGATCGTAAATAGTTTAGTCGACTAAAATAGAAAAACAAGAATCAACGTCTCCAAAGAACAACTAGCTGGCACAATAAGAATTAGCAGTAAATCTGACTATTTAATATTAAAAGGACTGTCACGGTTTGTGGATGGCTGGAACCCAGAATGCAGACAGACATGAAGATCTTGAAGAAACAACTAACATTTTATTTTAACAAAACAAAAAAGCTGACATAGAAGCACAAACCTACGAAAAAATGATGAGGACACCAGGAAAAACTTACAGAGGTGCACAGTGAGGGCCAGACTTTAGGCTTGATAATCAACAATGCTCTGCTGAGGTGGAGATGGAAAGAGACTGAATATGTATGACTGCGGTGATGAGGAAACTGGAGACGCCTGAGCTGAATAGAGACTGGGTACAGTTGAGAGAAGGCATGGCAGGCTGACTAGAAACCAGGTTAACTAGACAACTAGAAATTAATGAAACCACATGATTATGTCTTTTTATGCCCTTAGTCCCATAAAGGACTGCAGTACAGAAGGTAAGCTTTAGCTGGTTTTACCACCCAGCTGTCATCTCAGCTTCGCCAGTTAAGTAAAAAAAAAAAAAAAAAATTCAGTTTAGTCACTACGTTTCTAAACAGCACTGCAAATAACATCTAGGCATGTTTACATGAGCAATAGTTATAGAAAGCAAGGTGAGGACAATTTTGGCTAAAGGAGTAGCACATGCTAATAAATCCTGATGAAAACATAACTGTACATATAGTCTTTATTAATATCAACACTGACTTTGATATTTTGAACCACGTTGGCCATGACTGCCTCAAAAGAGTCGGCGGCGGAGAGGGCGAACTCCAGAAACCATATTAGCACCATCAAACTGGTTGACCCACTATGTGAAGTGTGCCATTGTTGTTGTGGCTCCACAGACTGATGACGTTTTTTGGATAAAAGACGAAGCGTTTCAAGAAAAATAAACCGTCCAGAGGACCTGACTTAACTTTGTTGGATTTTTTGTTTTGTTTTGTTTTGTTTTGTTTCCTGATTCAAGCAGATTTCAAAATAAAAACTGTAAATGGACTGTACTTATAGCACCTTTTTATCTGATCGAGATACTCATAGCACTTTACACTACAATCATTTACCCATTAATGCAGCACTCTACTATATACAACGATTAATCAGCATTTTAGATCCCATTCATACACCGATGGACACACATCGGAGGCAACGAGGGGTTCAGTGTCTTGCCCAGGGACACTTCAGCATGTGACTGCTGGTGGAATCGAACACCAACTTTCCTATAGAAGGACGCCTGCTGTAACACTCAGCCACAGTTGAGGCAGCTTTCATTTTGACAAAATAAAAATGAGTGTAACTGTAAACCATGTTCTTCCACTGATGCGTCAACTTCAAGCCAGTGTTAGTGATCATCTTTGAAGTGTTCTGTAACTGACTGGAACACACACGATCTGGTTTGTTTCAGAGCTGGAGGCCAATTTTTGTTGATTAAACTAGAAAGAAGAAAAATAGCCACTGGCTACAAACAGGCCCTGAAATCACTTGTTTGTGGGAAAAACCCTGACAGCGTTTGATTACGAAGACTAAGGTTGGAAACAAGGTTCTTTGTGCTTTCTGGGTCTTTTTAGGATGTGTGTGCACCACTTGAGTTTATACTATATTTGGATCTACTGAGCCACAGCAGGGGTCTACAGTTATTACTCCACGCTAACAGGTGGCAACAATGTGCTGGTTCGTCAACAGTTGACATAAAAGACAAGAATAAAAAAAAGTTTGACTGATTTCTCACCACAAAGTTGACATATGTTTGTGTTCTTGTGGTCTGAGTGGTAGATTATCTAAATGCAGATTCCTCACCCAGTGTTTCCACAACCAACCATCTGTGTTATAATTAATGTGTCGCTCATGGCTTGACTTGCAGTCCTTTGGTCTGTTGTATGTTTGGCACCAGTTTCAGATGCTATTGCTGCTTCTCTCAGATGTCTAAATGTCTAATGTCAGATGAGCAATTTGCATTGCATTTGAGACGTCAAAAAAAATCTGGAATCTTTGTAGTTTATTGAGAAAAGTGCTTGGAAACGAAGGGTGTAGACACTATGGGTAGCAGTAGAGCTATAGAGATGGCAAATGATACACAGTAACGTACTCAGTACCATATATATAGCTAGTTTAATCATTTTCATTTAACACTTTTGTATGCTTAAGTAAACATATGCATGATGCATGAACATACACACACAATATGACGGATCAGCTGGTGGTTTGGCTTCAACTGTGTGGCTCAAAGCAAGAGGATCTGTTTGGATCCTTCACGACCGACAGAGCTCTGATAGATGAATGAGTGTGTGCATGTGTGTGTGTGTGGTTGGTTTTGGGTGGGAGCAGGTAATTCTGTAACACCTGTTCATTGGGATCATATACCACAGGGGTCTTTACGGCCCATACAAAAATACACCAAGATGCTCACATGCTCTTACCCGCATCCACGACGAGTGAGGCTTTTGGTTGGCAGAAATAAAAGCCCCATATGGGATGTTCACGCTCCAGTGTGCAATCTCTCCCATTCTGTTATTTTCACTGTACCGGTAATTTGCCTTAATACATGCCGGTAATATAATAGCACATTTATTGTCAACTCTGCAAGAAATAACTAAAAATAACACAGTGAGATGCACTTTGATTACTTAAGGTGTACCACATCATATCATCTACAATAACTTTTGGCATGGAAAAAAGTCATCTTCTGATATTTGTGATTAGATGACACAACTTGTTTACACTCTCTTAAGGGCAAAATAACAAAACTTACTCAACCATGTCTGATAGAGTGCCGTGGGTTAGCAATAACTAAAATCAACAGCTACTTCAGTAAGCGCTTTACATACAAGAGGACAGACCTTCAACAAAGCACTTTTTTGGTCAGCCGAGCAAGAAAATGGTTGCTCCGAAAGATGGAAATAAAATAAACTTGTTTCACCAGCTGATGCAAACAACCAGCCAATGGGGGCTAATAAAGAAGAGGTGAAGGTAGCAGATTATCTACAGTGCAAAGGTTTTAAAAATACTCACAGCATCATTGGAACAATCATGAGTACACTTTGTAAGTCAGCAAATGGTAGACAGAAAACCACTGTAATGCTATGTACTGTTTGGCCAAAGATATGATGCCTAACCAACTATTCGTTTTATATTATTGTTGTTGTTTTTTCTTTTTTTTTTTTTTAACTACTGTGTGTTTGCATTTATATTTAAAACTGGGGTCAATTGCATTAGGTGACTGCTTTGTGCAGACTACTAAAGAGTTGCAAGCAAATTGCATCAGTAATGATTAAACTAAGATGTTGGGCAGTTGTGTTGTGCTTTTACTAAAGATTTATGGGGTAAACAGGACATATAAGCGGTTTGTTAGTGCTTGCATTTGACTTAGCATGGTCTCGTTTGTCCTGCAAGCGTGCTGTTGCAGGAACCTTGTAGCAACACAAGATTCACAATTTCATTTTGTACAGGGGAACTTCAAAATTAAAACTGCAATTATTACTAATTCAATAGAATATCATTACTAATGTAGAAACCTACAACCTCAAAAAAACAAAAAAAATTACTGGGATTTTTCTAGTGAGAGCCCTTAATGTGTTTGGGGAAAATGGCATTTAAATGTGGTGCCACACTAGGAAACTGTTCCACAACATCCCAAATCTAAAGGGGTTTGTCTCACTGAGTGAATGGAAGCGCCATTTATTTATTGGAGATAACCAAGCATTGTGATGTCAGAGCTTTGACAGTGTCTGGTAGTGTTTGACAGTGTTTTGACTCAAATTTAGGCAGGCAAGTGGGTGGGCAATATGCATTTCCTCAAGAAATGCTCCTTTGTAATTTAGTGTTTTGATCGACTGTCTGCATGGCCAGTAGACACTTGTAAAAATAAATAAAGAAATAATGTTTAAATCTCTGGAGTTTCAGTCCTTGCAATTCTGCCAGGCTATTACCCATTTGTAAATGCACATGACACATGTTACTCAATCAATAGCACCGCCTACAGCAAGTAGAATCCCTGCTAACAATAACCAAAGAAAAATGCAAAAAATAAAAAAAGAAGAAGAAAAAACTTGCATTTAAAATAACCAGGCAATCTACAGAATATTGCCCATCCATCCATCCAGCCATCCATCCAGCCATCCATCCAGCCATCCATCCAGCCATCCATCCATCCATCCATCCATCCATCATCTCCCACTTATTCCAAAGCTGGGTCACAAGGGCAGCAGCTTGAGCATCATCATCATCATCATCAACAACAACTTTATTTATAAAGCGCATTAACACAACCTCATAAGTGCTGAACATCAGTTAAAAACAAGATAAAAGAGAGCATAAAAACAGAGCTATAAACCCAAGCACACAGTGAACTAAAAAACTCAATTTAAAACACAATAAAACGACAAGTTAAACAGATAAAATCAATATCACTAAAAATGAAGTAAGCAGCGAGGCCCAAGCATCTAGTTCCACAGCCACCTCTTCCAGCTCTTCTGGGAGGATCCCAAGGAGTTCCCAGGCCACCCAAGAGATGTAGTTTCCCCAGTGTGTCCTGGGTCTTCCCTGGGGCCTCCTCTCGAAGCACCTTCCTAGGGAGGCACCCAGGAAGCATCCTTACCAGATGCCCGAACCACCTCAACTGGCTCCTTTCCATGTGGAGGAGCAGCGGTTCTACTTCAGGTCTCTCCCAATAACTGAACTTATCACCCTAGCTCTAAGATTAATATTAGTTTGCCTAAATAAATAAAAATAACTGTTATCATTGACAGTAGTCAAAACTGTTTAGTAAAACATTCAGACCCAAAGTTGTTTCTCCAGTAAATCTCCACAAAGTACTGTTCAATAAACATTAGGAGAAATTGTAAATCAAGCTGATATCATTATTAACAAAGAAGAAGTGGGTAAAGATGGATGGATGGATGAGTTTGCTTTCAAACATTCATGATGCTGATTGAGAACACATAAGAAATTAGGTAAAGGTCAAATTGTGCTCTCTAACTGATGTATTAAGGTGTTTTCAATTAAATGTTACTTTAGCTGTTGTAAGATGTAAATATATAATTTCCTCATCTGTGGTCATGAGCTTTGGGTTGTGACCGAAAGAAAGAGATCACAGATACAAGCGGGCGAAATGACTTTTCTCTGCAGGGTGTCTGGACTCTCCTTTAGAGATAGGGTGAGAAGCTCGGTCATCCAGGAAGGACTCAGAGTAGAGCCGCTGCTTCTCCACGTCAAGAAGAGCGAGTTGAGGTGGCTCGGGCATCTGGTTAGGATGCCTCCTGGACGCCTCCCTGGTGAGGTGTTCCAGACATGTCAGTTCCAGACATGTCACACCAAGAGGAGACCCAAAGGAAGACCCAGGGCACACTGGAGAGACTATGTTTTTCAGCTGGCCTGGGAACATCTTGGGTTTCTGGCCCAAGAGACTGGGGAGAGGGAAGGCTGGGCCTTCCTACTTAGGCTGCTAGCCCCGCGACCCGACCTCGGATAAGCGGAAGAAAATGGATGGATGGATGGATGGATGGATGGATGGATGGATGGATGGATGGATGGATGGATGGAGTTTAAAATAAATCACCACTACAATATTGTTTTCTGCTGATTTACTAATTTACATTTAACCCTTATGAAAGACATTCTGTGAACACTTTAGATCAGGACTATTCAATTAAACTGCTCAGGGTGGGGGGCACGTTTACTGAAAGCCAGCAGCTCAGGAGTCAGACTTCCAGCAGTTATTGTCATTTAGTAAGTTTGTTTTACGGTTTCAAATCTAGTTTTATTTGAAAATGAACCCATTGGTGGGCCAAACTGAGTTCATGGGTGGGCCTGATTTGGCCCCCGGTCCACCAGTTGGACAGCCCTGCTTTATTTATACTCACTGTTTGGAAAATTTAGTTGCTGTCTTTGGCAGCACAATGCCGCAACTGGCAGAGATGCTGCCTCTCATTCGGTTCAAATCCTGGTCCAGGGGCCTTTCTGGGTGGAGTTTGCATGTTCCCTCTGTGCATGTGTGGGTTTTCTCCGGGTACGCCGGTTTCCTCCCACAGACCAAAAACATGCATGTTAGACTGATTGCTAACTCTAAATTATCCCTAGATGAGAGAGAGAGAGTGAATGGTTGTTTGTCTCTGTGTGTCCCTGTGATGGACTGGAGACTTGCCCAGGGTGTACCCCCGCTTCTCGCACAGTGATTGCTGGACATGGGTACCGTTGATTCCTGTGACCTAAAAAGGAAGAAGTAATTTGTTTTTGTTACATCACATAGATTATTTTACAATTTCAATAAAACAAGACTTTCTGATCCTGGAAATTAGAGCTGGGAATACAGTAGATAAGTGTCATGTGTAAACGGCAAAATAATTATTTACAGGTAGTCCTCGACTTAAAGCGCCGTCGACTTACAGCAACTCGGACTTAAGAATGGGTGTGCGGCGCAGCGTTAGCATACACATGTACTTCCTCGACTTACGGCAAAAAATCCGGACTTACGAACGGGTGCGGCGCCACGTATATTGAGTTCCGACTTACGTTAAAATCGAGTTACGAACGGTTTGTAGGTACGGAACTCGTTCGTAAGTCGAGGACTACCTGTATTATTTTAAGTTAAAAGCAGAATGACATATTATTATCACATCTTCAACAATAAATAACCAATACTCTTTATCCTCTCAACCTTTTCTTTCACTTCCTGTTGTCCCTCCCAGTTGGAGGTTCTTCACCTGCTGTCTTCGTCACAGAAGGCAGAGCTCCTCCTGAGTCCTGAGATGGAAAACCAAGACAACGGCACCTTGACTGTGGTCTTCAACAGTCTGCTGACAGGAGAACCTGCTCCTTCACCCTATGGAAACTTCACAGTGCTACCTTCACCGTATAACCCCTACTCTCCACAGAGCGGCCTCTCAGAGGTACGACAGCTGACCTGTTTGTCTTTAAAAAACCTCCAAAGATAAAGCACCCACTGGATATTTAGGTGTAACATTTCTCAGAAATAGATATAGATAAATCAGGAGTTGAACACACCTGCTTTGTGCTTGTTCAGTCAGCAGAAAACGTCAGCCACTTTTGTTTGTTTTGCTCAGCGCAACCTTCACAGACTGTACCAAAAATGACAGGCAAAGTTATCGTTTGTCAGCTGTGAAGCCATCGTGAAGGAACTTCAAGTGCAATGACACAGGTGGCTGATAGGAACCGGTTTTGAAACATCCGTGGCTTCAACAAACTACAATTTAATAAACTTCCGCTTCTGTCCTATAATCAGTGGATCTCGTTCTCACACTCGGTCAGGTTTATTCCTGTACTACGCTGTCTAAATGAGTTTTAACTAGAGCCCGGCTGATATCAGACCTTAAAGAAAAGTACTGATGCACCGTGATTTTTAAAGCTTTAGTCTCCAACTCTCTGTTCTAGGTCGCCTGTCTCAAAATACTAAATACTGAACTCACTGAATGCAATAAAAAAGGAGATTCCAGGTAACTCCTTTTCATCCTGCCTTAAAGGAACAGTTCAGATTCTTTTGAAGTAGCATTCTGTGGAGTTGTTATTAGTAGTCAGTATCTTACCTGCAGCAGAAATCACTTGAAACAAAGTTTTTTTTTTTTAACCCAGGGGGCGACGAGCGAACAACTAGTCAAAGCAGGATTAGTTCCAGAGATGATTTCTGTTGTCCTACAAACCTTAGTTTAAAAAAATTCCCACTGGTTCATGCACATTTTGTAAACGTTTACACCACGGCCACATATCCATTGCATGGTTATTTACACACAAGTCTGTGATTAGTGACACCAAAAACGGAGGCAACAGTTGTCATTAGCAGTAATGATCCATGTGAGACTCATGTTGTTAAACCAAACATGTCAAGTGTAACTAAATACTCCTTCACCCACCCGCTGGAGATAAATACTAATCACCCCACAACCCTGAAAAGGACAAAGCAGGTACAAAAATTAATAAATGAAAGATGGGCAAATCAACTACCTGAAAAACAAAAAGTAAGGAGGCATAAATTACTTTTGCATCTGATCTTTTTTTTAATTATTATTAGCAGGTTGAGCTTAAAATGTTCACTTCTGAAGAAAAAAACATTACCTATTGCTGGTCAGCCTGTTGTTCAACTTAATTAGTGTAAATAACCATAAATTTATTTATTTATTTTTTAAATGAAAGAGCCTAGTACGTTAACAAACATCTAATATATAGATGTAAATATGTAGGAATTAGCAGGATTACTAATAAAAACCAAAATACATATGAGCAAGTTATGTAATAATGGTCAAAGCTGCAATGTATAAACTACATGGAACAAAGTGCAATAATAATAATATAATACAAGGTGCTGTCATGTTCGTGTCTCTGAGTGTTGAACCCAAGTGCATGAAGACGAGGAGGCTCCGATAAAATAAGTAAAAATGTTTATTAATGATTAAACAAAACAAAATGCTGACGGGGCAGCTAACTTACTTTAAACGGAGGTGACACAGAGGGGATCATGAGCACGAAGCCTTAGGACAAGGACAATCCAGAGACAAAGACATAACACCACTGGGCTGAATATATACAGACACTGACAAGGTGAAATGACAGACACCAGTGGTGATTAGGATTAGACCCAGGTGCGGCAGTGCTGGATCACAGGATGAGGAATGCTGAGGAGGGACTGGTAAACATGAGGGAATAACACAACATGCAGGACCAGACCCCAGAAACCCTACAGGCGCAGAGCCATCCCATGTTGGCTGTGTAAAGCCATCATAGCTTATTACGGTAGATCAAAAGACAGAAGAAGAAGCAGAAAAGGGATTATTTCCTGTGCCTGGTGCAGATAAAGCATCAATGACTTTACTAAAAATAATAAATGTCAGTGCTCTCACACATACACACCATGCATTGCGAAAAAGAACAAGAAACTTGACATCTAAGCTCACATATGAGCACATGCCCTGCGAGAGATCATTTGAGCAGTAACAGTTTATAAGCCATTTTTAAGATGGATTCTGAAAGCATCTGCCACGTTCGGATTTGGATTCAGAATAAGCCAGACACAGGAGTACAAAAGAACAGTTTTTATGTATTACTTGGCTGTGGGTGAGAAGTCAGGATCAGCTGCGTTGACAGGTCTGCACAGGCAGGTGAAGAGTGAGAGCCAGCTGTCAATCTGCGGCAATTACGTCACTGGTCACTGGTCCAAAAGGCAAGTTGTGAGGTCAAAAATCCAGAAAACAAGGCATGAACGTCAGGCGTGAACAGGAACAAGAATGGCTTGATATTAGGGACCATGGGAGGTTTAATAATTTGGCAGGGACAGAGAGTGAGCATGAAACTTAAATAGAGAGCTGAACAGGTGCATAAAATGAACGCTGATTGCTGTGTTTAGGCTGAGGGGAACGGGGTAAACTGTTGACTGACAGGAGCTGAAGTGAGCAATGATGGGTGACAGGCAAAACTAAGCTGAGGAACAGAAATCTTGGCAAGAGGGGCAGAAACTGTAGCAGGAGGGGCTGAGAGAGCGACAGGGGACGTGAACATGTCATGAAGGGGCAGAGATGTAGAAACATGGCATGAGGAGCAGAGGCATGAGTGGATGAGGGGTCAGCAGGGGGGCTGCTGACCATTACAACATCATTTATGCAAATGAAAATCAATGACATCAGTGTGAAGGTTTATAATCATGTGTTCACATACACCAACATGAAAATGATTAAGACTGAAGTTGTTTTGGATAGATGGAAACCAGAAGGCTTCCCATCTTGATGCGTTTGCACCAAAAAATTAAAATATGTCTTGTAGTTCAGGGTTTTAGTCCTTTCCCTCCATGTGACTTCCTTTATGACTTGTTTTGATTCTAAGTGCATTGATTAGTCACAGCATGACAACAAGCAAGAACAAAAACATATATAGATTATACAATACAGTATATCAAAGTTCAATAATCCAGGTTAAAAATCAGATAGCCATAGCTAAAGTGGTTCCAAACATCAACGTTCATGCTCATGTTTGTGTCGTCTCGGTCTGATGAAGGTGATTTGGATAGATTATATAGATATCTTTGGCTTCTCTGAGGAGGTAGAGACTATAGACCTTAAAGACAAGAATCTTAGACAAGACTAGTTCAGCAGGTGGATTTAATGTATTTGAGCGGACAGCTTGGACCATTTTTCTTTTACATTAATGCTCAAAAATAAAAGTAAGAAACGCTTAAGGATATATTATGTATTTGGATATGAATACCTGTTAAATGAAACGAGATGTTTCATTTACCAGCTGTTTTTTTTTTCCCACATGCAGATTTTTAGTGGCTTCAAGACAGCCTTCACAACAATTGGGAGCTTTGCTCATGAATTTGTTTCCTTCACCAGTCAGGTAAAGAAAGTCTTGCAAACTCTGAGCTCATGAAACGGTCATCCTGGTTATGAGCAGGAATGTGTGAATGAAACTTCTGTCGCTTCCACAGACAAATTTATCTGAAATAAAAAGTGCCACCCTGACTCAGTTCCTGCTCAACTTCACCCTGGCTGAACTGGCCAACCTCTACGAGCTGAAGAACACGTCAGAAGTTTCACCGCAGTTCGACGTGACGAGCGTGGAGGCCTGGTACCAGCAGGTCGTCCTCCCGGTGCTGAGAAACTTTTGGCCAAATGAAGAAGACCTGATGCACCAAAACATCACGCTCGCTTTCCACGAGCTGTTGTAAGTACATCAAATGAATTACTTCCTTCTCATGAGCTCATTTCATTCCAGATTTGAATCTACTGTTTTCCACTCAGTGACACGTTGTTTCTTTAAACCTTGCCGGTCCATTTAAACTTTGGTTTACTTTCTTCTATATGGTTTGCCTTACATTTCTGGGACGTGTTTTCATAAAACATTTCACAACTGAGCACACTAACCTGTTTGTAAAAGCACATTTAAAAGAACACAGTAGAGCTTAAAGTGTAGTGAATCAGAAACTTAAACTCGACAGACAATGGCATTACCAATGCTAAATATTATCATTTACACTGTATATACAAGTATAATTCAAGTATAATTAACCACTAATTCTCCACTGTATTTTTGTGGTGCCACATTGTGATAAACCAGCTTTTTCTAATACTGTATGACTTTGTGGACATATTAACACTTATTACAAAATTATAGCTTTTTGAAATACAGGTAGTCCTCGACTTACGACGTAGATCTGTTCTCACGTGGCGTTGTAAACCGAATTTGACATAAGTCGGAACGTACGTAAATACATATGACGTACCTGTTTTACCAAGCGCG
>JARVGQ010000547.1:18390555-18402130 GCA_031762355.1 Hypsolebias martinsi | reverse complement strand
CCTCCTACATGTCTCTGCGTGAGTGCAGCTACAGCGTGCACTCTCAGGACATGATTACCTGCAGTGTTCCCTCAGTGTGGACTGAACTAGGCAAAAGGGCCTTCTCCTACTCTGCTCCTGCTTCATGGTATATCTTGCAAAAAGATCTGAAGCTCTTGACCTTGACCTCTCTAAGGGACTTTAAACAACTGCTAAGTTCCTGGCAAAAACCAACGCAGACATGTTCCTGTTTTTAGTATTTTATATTGCTTTATAATTTAGCTGTTTTTGTTTCATTTTTATTTCAATTCTTCTATTTATTTTTCATTTTATATGTTTTTTATATGATTGTCTATTGATGTCTGCACCTCATCTGTGTTCTAGGTCTCTCTTGTAAATGAGTCCTCGTGACTCAATGAGACTAACATGTATAAATAAAAGTTGAAAAAATTAATTAAAGCTTAAAGTAGCAAAAGACTAAGAAAAGGCCACTAAAAGGTAAATAAAGTAGCTAGAATAGATAAAAGAAAGAAATGCTAAAGGGTAGCTAAAACCTTGAAGTAATAAAACACCACTGTGAAGCTAAAAACACACAAATTGTATTTATTCTAGCTACTTTAGCTTTAAAACTAGCCTTTTGCTACATTTAGCTAGTCTATTGCTGCTTTAATTTTTTAGGTGATCTTTTTGCCATTTTTAGCTCCCTTTAGATATTTTTTAGGTTCTCACCACAGTTTTACTTTTATGTTTTAGCTATCCTTTTAATTCAGTTCAGTTCAGTTTATTTGTATAGCACCAAGTCACAACACAAGTTTCTATACATTTCTATATAAAAATAATAATTTAATATTATTTATCTGAGCAGACTATGAATTTAACTCCATCGCAGAACTCTCATCTTTTGAGCAAGCGTGAAGGCGACCGTGGAAAGAAAAAATACGACACTTTATGCTTCTTGGTAACTGTTTGCTACTTTTACATAGCATTTAGCTGTTTTAGCCTTTAGCTAGTGATGTGCTCCTTTTAGCTTTAGCTCAGATGTTGCATCGTGCTGATTTTAGCTGTTCTTCAGCTCTCAGCACTAATGTGTTCATTTCTCTGGTTTCTGATTCTCTGACATGTATGTTGGGTGGGGGAAGGGCGTGCAGAGGAAGTGCGTGTGCGTGCGTGTGCGGTGGGGGTGAGGAATGCTCGGTATGTGCGCACGGACGACAGGAAGGCGCAGATCAGTGTTGCGCCTTTAATTTAACCCAAATTAAAACCATTTTCTCAGGGATTATAATCTGACGCGCACAGATTAATAGTCCCCATTTGCATTTTTTTTTTTCCAAAGGAGCGCGGGTCCAGTTTAGGGTTCTGGCTCTCCTTGTTGGATGTGGATCCACCCTGCAGAGGCGGACATGGTTCGGTCTGTAGTAGGTGGGACTCCCGAACCGAGCGGTCTGCAGCAGGACGTCGTAGATCAATGAACCGGACCGGAGGGCTGGTCCATCTCCTGCTGTGCGTCTGATGTGTCAGAACACCTTCAATCCAGGATTTTGCCTCTTCAGGTTGTTTGCTGTTGACCAGCCGGTCCAGGATGTTATAAACCCGCCGGGTCTCGTCGCATCATTTGTTCTGATTATTTGTTTGAGCTGAAAAACCTCCAGGATGATTTTTGCAAACACAGGAAACCCTCTGAAAACAACCAGCCGAAAGCAGGTCGGTATGAAACCCACACATCCCTCATTTCTGCTCCAGTTTTCATCCCAAACCTCAGGGTTTAACAATCACATGACATTGGAGAGCCCTTTCTGGGTACCAGATGTCACATTTTTTTTAATTAATCCAGTTGATTAGTAAATAATGCTCATATACATCAGACTGGATCCGCAGCTCTAACCCATACCTAAACGATTCTGTCCAGATAACCTTGTTTTGTCCAGAGGCTGTGTCCAACTCTGGTCAATACGTATGACGGGAACTGTAGTCCATTTTATAGGTTAATGAGTGGGTGAATCCAGGGAGAGGACTTCATGTCCTCGTGTGATGTACAGGATGTCAGAGAGCGGAGCTGAGCTGAAGGATCCCAGTTAGAGGCTCTTCGTGTTTAGGTGATGTTCGGAGAAGCTCTGATGAAGAATAAATCTGGAATAAATGTGGTTCAGTTCACCGTACGTTACTTTATCTGAAGCCCGTTACATGAACCCCTGCAGGGAAGAACGAGTTTTCGGTGTTAATCAGCTGCGAGAAGATGCCCTTGTGAATGTCATCATCAAGCTGCACCCCTGAGGGCCCCCTTTTCCACAGGACGGAGATGTTGAGTGACCATTGGGCGATCAAAAGATTAATCAGATCTCTCCGCAGTGAAATGCTCCGGAGATCACTGAGCACTCTGAAAGAACAAATATTAATGTTTTTACAATGTCCATGGAGACCTACTGAGACCTGCGTGACCTAGAGACTGTGGTGCAAGAACCACTGGTGGGACTCAGAAGAATTTGGTATTAGCGTTACAATATAAATACCAAGATGAACCTTCCATCCATTGATTTTTCTCCACTTATCTGGTGATTGGGTTGTGGGAGCAACAGCTCCAGCTTTCCAGCTCCTCCTGAGGGGAAACAGGGCCAAGACCATAGAGACCTCCATCAAGTTTTGGGTCTGTCCCGGGGTCTCCTTCCAGTCTGGGAAACCTGAGCCTGAACGACCTCAGCTGACTCATTGCAGAGGAGGGTCTTCTCCAAGCTCCTCACCTTATCGCAAATGCTGAGCCCGGTCATTCTACAGAGGAAGCCCATTTCGGACGTCTGTACCCTGGATCTTGTTCTTTTGGTCATGATCCTCTCCTCAGGATCACAAGCGAGGGCTGAAATGTAGGTGGACCAGTAAATTGAGAGCTTTGCCATTTTTCACAGCTCATTCTTCTGGAACAAAAACCTCGTTACTGTGGACGAGTCTGCGATCTGTTGATGGATCTCCTTGATCTTACCATCACTCCCAGAATTCTTAACTTCTCCACTTGAGAGAAAGACTCAAGTTGAATTTTTAATACTATAATACTGCCTTGGAGCAAAAAAGTACAAGACAGCAATGAACACTGATATTTGTATTTAACGGTTGTGGGACCGAAACAGAACACAAACAGCACCAGAACCACAGCATCAGTATATGTATGTGGTGTTCTGCTTCCAGTACTTGAACATCTGCTCACAACAGACTCATGTTCAGGCTGCTGTTTAATATACTGTATCATTTTACATTATTATTGTTTTGCGTACATCTTAGATCCTGTATACTAGTTTTGCTATTTTTGGGTGTAACTGGGACCTTGAGTACACAATTTCACTACACCTCATGTACCACATATGATGCAAATGACAAGAACCTTGAAACCAGCGTACGGGTTAGAGGCTTGGTCAGTTTCGATCCAAGGTAAACTGTAAACGTGTACTCCTACTTCCTGTCTGAACTAGTTATTTTTGTGCCAGTTCTCATTATATTCCCAAAGACTAAGCATTTGAGACCGTCATCTACCAAGCCACCCTGCAGAGACTATTGAGAGTTCATTGAGCACTCATTGTGGGACCAGCAGAGATCACGAGTGAGAAGACATTGAGAAATCCTCTGATCTAGCGGTAAATACGAGCCGATTCTGGTGTTCTTCCATCAGCCTCTGGCTACTGTTGATGAAGAAAAATCTGACGATAAACAGATACATGATGGGACCCTTCTACTTGGTCACTAGGTACTCCTCCAGAACCATACTGCCTTTGCTCTAGTCAGGAGGAGACCATGGTGGTGGATCCACCCCTGACAGATGCAACAGACTACCTGCGCGCAGAGCAGGCCATGTTCGACTAGCTCTTGCAAAGGGTTGGTCCTAGGTTCATTGAATCTGATACCAACAGTAGAGAAAGTCTGGAACCAGGACACTAGTGTCCGTGATCCCTGTTCTAGGCTACAGGTGGACTGAAAAGGGACTGAAAAGTCCAAAAGAACATTGTGTTTATTGAGTGATAGCAGAGGTCAGTGAACGACCACTTCCCTCACAGATCGCTAAAAGTCTGTTTTGCACCAGAGTTGATGCAGACCGTGTTGATACAGTAATAGTGCTTACTAAAAGAACTTGAAGAAATCATAGGAAAGCCTCAAAGATCATTTTGCACTGCCTAAAAAGAAAACAGACCCTTGACTGATCTAATATATTTCATGGACACTGGTCTCGCCTCTGTGCAAAGAGGTTGTAGAGGAGATCTGGACCCTTGGTGCACGCCCAAACCAACGTTACCGGAGCAAATACCAAACCTCGTATCTGTTCAAGAAACACTTAACTATGAAAGAACAAATGACACTGTTTCTGTTCTTTTAAAAAATGGGTTGTGTATCTTTGGCTCCCGGAGCAGATTCTCCTTTGGTTCTGGACAGATGGTGTTATTCTGCCTTTGATCTGATCTGCAGAGGGTTTGGGCTGGCTGGGAGCGATTTTAATGAATGAGTAAAGGGAAGGAAATGCTTTGCAGGGCAATGTGGTGTGTAAGTGGCTTACTAGCATGAAAAAACTGCAGATTTAATCCAGGTGTGATTCTTAAAGGCCTGCCTATTAGAAATTATCTTTTTGTGTGGACAGAATCATAATCGTGCAAAAGATTTATTTCTGCTCACTTTGAACATGAACCCAAGATTGACTACGTGTAACATTTACTTCACTCAGTAGTTGTCTCTCGCTAAATATTTAGTTGACAAAGACTTTTCTTTTACTGGAGGTCCCACTTGATTCGTAGCGTTATAATTTTTACAGCTGTAAATCAGTTAGTTTAGCTCTGATGATGTTTTTAATCCTAAATAATTTGCTGGAGAGAAGCAAACGTTTTGATTTGCACTAAGGAGACTTTTTGCAGGAGTATTGTAACATTTTTTGCCAAGATATTCATGTAATGCAAAATTTCTGACAATGAAAAGGTTAATAAAATAGTGTTTCCTTAAATCGCTATAAGATGTTAAGTACCAGTAGTTGTTAAATTGGCTAAAATTTACCTTGGTCTCAGTCACACTCTGACTTGCTGATAGCTTGTAAACGTTAGCTCATCAGTTAGTTGTTAGATCATCAGTTAGCTGTTAGTTCATCAGTTAGCTGTTAATTTGTCAGTTAGCTTGTTGGTCCTTAGTTAGCTGTTAATTAATCAGTTCACAGTTAGGTTGTAAATTAGCTGTTAGTTCAGTACTTAGCCATTAGTTAATCAGTTAACTGTTAACTCACCAATTAGCTTGTAGCTCTTTAGTTAGCAGTTACGTTGTAAATTAGCTGTTAGTTCATCAATTAACTGTTAGTTCATCAGTTAGGAGTTAGGTTGGCAGTTATACGTTAGGTAATCTGTAGCCGTTAGCTCATCATTTAGCAGATTTGTAAATTAGCCGTTAGTTCATCAGTTAGCTGTTAGCTCACCAGATAGCTTGCAGCTCTTTAGTTAGAAATTAGGTTGTAAATCAGCTGTTAGTTCATCAGTTAACTGTTAGTTCATCAGATAGGAGTTAGGTTGTCATTAGTTAATCTGTAGCTGTTGGCTCATCATTTAGCAGTTTTATAATTAGCAATTAGTTTATTGGTTAGCTATGCTGGTAGCTCGTCAGTTAACAGTTATGTTGTAAATTAGCTGATAGTTCATCTGTTTGCAGTTGTCAGTTAGCTGGTCGCTCATCAGTTAGCGGTTAGCTTGCCAGTAAGGTTTTAGTTTATTAGTTAGCTGTTAACTCTTCAGTTGGCAGTTAGCTGGTTGCTAATCAGTTAGCAGTTAGCTTGTCGATAAGCTAGACAAGAAGGTCCCCACTCACCCAGCACACTCACTTTGTGCCCCACTCCCCTCAGGCAGAAAGCTGCGTGCGGAGCATTAAGTGTAGAACCACTAGACTGAGGAACAGCTTCTACCCTGAAGCTGTTAGACTTATGAATCCATAACAAGACAAATCACTGTAATGACACAGCAATGTGGTGTAATTTAATTCTAAATACGAATTAAAGCTGTTTCAACATGAGCTTTACATGTTTTTTGAACAAGTTTTTCTGTGCTGCTGATTTCTTGCCTTTAAGCTGCTGTATTCATACCCATCTGCTCACAACAGACTCATGTTCAGGCTGCTGTTTTATATGCCCTATTATATTACATTATTATTGTTTAGCATATATCTTAGATCCTTGTATACTGCTTCTTATACAGTACTTTATATTTTTGCTATTTTTGGGTGTAACTCTACCTTATGCATCACATGTGATGCGAATGAACCTTGAACCATGAATTACTTTCACGATTTCGTAAAAATAAATTGTTTAGTGTTAAATGTTGTGAACAGAAATGACTTATTAAAAACAAACTCTGCAGGGGATATGGGATGAGATTTGCTGGTGACTCAATTTACAATAAAACTCGTTGGCCAAGCTCCCACTAAAACTTACTACCAACACATTTATTTTGAACTGTGTGCTTTATATGTTATTTGTTTATCTTTGAACATAATTGCATAAACTAAAGCTTTTTTTGACGCTCAACACACACGCCGTTCTTCCCTGCATGGACTAAAACATGTTTTTTTTTCTCGTTATCTGTTTCCACAGCTCTTATGACAACAGCCAGCTTTGCTCCTGCAGCTCTGACAAGACGGTGATTCTGTGGGATGTAGCGACAGGCCAGGTCACACGCAAGCTCCGAGGACACGCTGGGGTTGGTTCTGCTGCTGTTTGTTATTATTTAAAAGGCATTTGATGGAACATGTTTGTTCAGAATGCATAGATTTACTGTTCTTGTGTGCCTCTCTGTGTATTATCCACTTCATTTCTTTGTATTTATTTTTGGGGCTCAACACATTTTTTTTAGAAAGTAAACTGTGTGCAGTTCAACGAGGAGGCAACAGTGATTTTATCTGGTGAGTTGATGAATGGAAAATGTTTCCAATACCCTTTTGTACTGCTTGTGGATCACTTCTTTTTATTACTTTTAGTTTCGGTTGTATATTTTACATATTTTACCTTAATCCAGAGTTTATTGTTTTTTATGGTATATTTCCTTTGATACAATTACTGTTATTATTAATTTATTATACTTTTAACTTCCAGGTAGGCCTGTTACAATAAACAGTAAATCAATTAATCGTATGACCTCATTTTCATTTATCAGCTTTATCGTTTCTTTGTGTCTCTTTCTACTGAAGACACTGGATGACAAAAGGCTCAACTCCGGTGTTCTTCGCTGGCCCCTCTCTTTCTCTTTTCTCTTTAAAACCTGTTTTAACCGTCCAAAATCGTGTTTTTGGATCGTTTAAAGCAGCTAAGCTAAAAAGCTAAGCTACGAGCTAAGCTAACAGGCCGACCTAGGAAAAAAAAAACCTCTGTCTTATCGAAGCTCCAAAATTCACAGTTGAAACTCGTGCCTTTGTGTGAAAAGTTTTTCTCTGCAAAAAGTAGCTGAGAACTTGGTTACTGACATTTTATTAAAAGCTTTGTGTGACAAATGCTATGCTAAAGAGCTCAAACCACACTGAGCATCCGCCATTATGAGAAATGGAAAAAAGGAAGGAGAGACAGCCCATGTCACTTCTAGGGGCCTCCTTCCCATTTTTCTTAAAGAGATACCCTTACTATCCATCCTTTGGTTCAAACAGTCTTATACTGCCATCCACTGGTCAAAAAATGTACTACACTCGAAATAAAATTAACCAACATTTCTTCTTAAATTTGACAATAATACTAATTATTGTCAAATTTCAAACAATATTATCATTTATCACTATAATTTCTGAGAAAAGTAATCGCCCAGCAAGATTTATTATTGTGACAGACCTACTTCCAGTTTTAACCTAAACTATTTATAACATTGTCATGTCTGTTTTTATGTCAATTAATTTTGTGTGGGTTTGTTTGTGTATGTGTTCTCTCATCTTCCAGGGTCTATAGATGGGTCAGTTCGGTGCTGGGACACAAGATCAAGAAGGTTTGAGCCCATCCAGGTTCTAGATGAGGCTCGGGACAGCATTAGCAGCGTCAAGGTTGCACAACATGAGCTGCTTACTGGGTAACATAGACCTGATTTCTATCTTGTAAGACAAAACAAAAATCCTTCACAGGCAAGAATTGTATTGATCATCAGTATGTTTTTAACGTATGCATTGAAACCTACACATTTTTATTGTAGCAATTTAAAAATCTCCAGTTTTTGTTCTTTATTGTATCACCTGTCAGTTAAATATTTTTGTGGCAGTTTTTTAAGATGATCTTGTGTTTAGGTCAGTGGACGGCAGGGTGAGGCGCTACGACCTGAGAATGGGACAGCTTCATGTGGACTTCATCAGCAGTGAGGAACCTTTTAAAAATTCAAAAGAATCGAAACAAACAGTTAAATCCATTCTGTAACACCTGGACAAATACGTAGCTGTTGCTGTACTTTTTTTTTTTTTTTTTGTGGTAGCATGAGTAATGCCACAAATGCAGAACATTCTCATTTGTGTGTTTGTGCATTCCAGGTCCCATTACTTGCGTGTGTTTTAGTCAAGATGGCCAGTGCACCCTGAGCTCCAGTTTAGACTCAGCAGTGCGACTTCTTGACAAGAGCACCGGGGAAATGCTGGGAGAGTGAGTGCAAGTTACTTTAAACAGAAGTTCTGTTTTGTGTTCGTTATTGCTTCACACTACAGGAAACAAATACAACTCGTGAAATTGACTTTCCTGCAAAAATGCAGTGTGAATGCCTATTCCAGAAGAACTTGCTGAAAAACAGCTTGAAATTAGAAAAAAAAAAACATGCTGAAATGTAGCTGAAATGGAAGAACAAGCCTAAATGAAAATCCAGAAAGAACACATATTTACTGAATTAGGTTGAAAGCTGCATAAATGAGCACAAAAATTAAGAAATTAGCTAAAAAAAAAAGGGCTGAAATTAGCAAAAAAAATAACTGAAAAGTAGCTGACAAGGCAAAAAAAAGCTTAAACTACCAGAAAGAAATGCAATAACTGAAATTAGCTAAATAAAAATGTGGAATTAGCTGAAAACGCTAAAAATAGCTTCAAAACAGCTAAATGGTAGCTGAAATTAACTGAAAAAGCTGAAATTAGCATAAAGAATTTACCGTAATTAGGCTGGAAGTAGATTTTTTTCTTATTCATTCATTCAACCTTTATTTGTACAGGTTAATCCCATTGAGCCTCGGGACTCATTTACAAGAGAGACCTGTTTAACATGTAAAACTTGAATTTATCGGAAAACCGCTGAGTTTAGCAAAAAAAAAAAAAAAAAATGCTGAAAAAGTAGCTGAAAAGGTAGAACAAGCTTAAATTAGCAGAAGAAAGCAGAAAGAACATGTTTTCCCAATTAGGCTGAAAGAATCAGAAATGAGCACAAAAAGTGGAAATTACTGGTATCTGGAAAAAGCTAAAATGAGCAAAAAAATAAAAACAGCTGAAAAGTAGCTATAACAGCAGAAATAAGCTTAAATTACCACAAGGGAGTGGAGAGAGCATATTTTTGCTGTATTAGACTTAAAAAAGTTGAAATGAGTGCAAACAATGTGGAATTACCGTAACTGGAAAAAAATGCTACAGTTAGCATAAAAACTGGTAAATAGTAGCCGAAAAAGCTGAAACTTGCAGACATAAGCTGGAATGAGCAGAAAGAAGTTAGAAGAAGCACAAAAATGGTTTAGTTATTAGAAAGAATCTAAAAGGGTCACAAAACAGCTGAAATTAGCCGAAAGTACCTGCATTTTTTTTTTTATTTGCACAAGGAAACTGAACCAGAGCGAAATGTGAAAGGAGCAGTAAAAGGTTTTAAACAGATCTAAAGATTTGAAGGATGTAAAATGAGATCAGTTCATTTTCTATGAGGAAAATAAGTAGCAGAAAAGGCTAAATATTTCAAAAAGCTAAAAGTGTACCAATACCAAAAGTCATAGGGTCCTTCTCCTGAAAGAGCTGAATGTTTTGATATATGATTTGTTGAAATAACACAAAAGGTGTGGAATGAGAATGGTGCAGAAAAATGTACGGAAGAAAAATGAATCACAATAGAGTGAGTGCTTCATAAACATTCACACAAAAAGACTTTGCTGCGCCACGTGATGTTGCATAGTATAAAACTATTATAAAATATAAATCAGAGTTGTGTTCACTTTACGTTACTGATAGATTCACACACCCTGTATGTTTTATTCTTGTTTGATCAGCTGTTGTCTACACAACTTTTCTATGTAGACAAGTGGTGTGTATTTGTACAGCTCATAGTAGAGTGACCACAGCAGGTGCAAGCTATTAAGGCTTCTAGTGATGCACTGATCAGTATTTTCAGACAAAATGGGAAAAAGTTGTTTGTATTTAATTGACGTTTTTTTACCCATACTTGTGTATGTATACAGGACAAAAGATGAAGGGATACAAACTTGACTGTTGCCTCTCCAGTAAAGACACGCACGTCTTGAGCTGCTCAGAAGATGGATATGTTTATTGCTGGGACCTTGTGGAGGTATTTTCTCTTTCAACAGAAACCTCCACAGGTTTTTTTTTTTTTTTTTTTTTTGACACACTACAGTAAAATTTGAATTCGACTTGCACTTCATTCGACAAATGTCTCTTTCTTCCAGGGGTCTTTGACCTTAAAGCTGCCAGTGGGGAAGGGGGTTGTCCAGTCATTGTCCTTCCACCCGACAGAGACCTGCCTCCTCACAGCCATGGAGGGACGAGTTCAGGTGTGGGGGACAGAGCCTGAGGCGGCACAGGACGATGCTTTGACCTAATAGCAACATTTAGAGTTAGACAAGTGGGATAATCCCTACTTTATCAAACTAATGTGTTTCATGGGAGCTTGAATTTGTCTTCCTGTTGTATTTAAGTTCACTGTAATTATGGGACTATTAAAGGTTTGCTTCTGGAGATAGAAAATTTAAAAAAAGCAAAAGCATTTCCAGAAGACTCTTAATCCTGCCTAACACAGCATGTTAGAAAACATGTGGTTTTAGTAAAAAGGTCACAACCCTGAGCTTTTGAACTATTTGTGCAAGAAAATGTGCACATAATCCAGTACCGATCAGTGTTTACTTCATAAATTAATTCAACCTTTATTTAGGCAGGTTAATCCCATTGAGCCTCGAGGACTCATTTACAAGAGAGACCAACAAAGAATGATGACAGCAGCGACAACAATAGACAATAAATGCAATATTAAAATAAATAAATAAATAAATAAATAAATAAATAAATACTAAACAAAAGATACAGGTTGTACCTTTGAAGGTCAATGACCAAAACTGTTTGATCAAAAATGATCTAGTCCAGATTAGAGCTACATTTTGTATGCCACTCAGCCTTTATGGGTTTTGTTATATAAGGTAAATTTAGTTATTTAGATACTAAAGCAAATTCTTAACATACTAATACAAACCGGATTCCAAAAAAGTTGGGACACTAAGCAAATTGTGAAAAAAAACTGCAATGATGTGGAGATGGCAAATGTCAATATTTTATTTGTAATAGAACATAGATGACAGATCAAAAGTTCAATCTTAGTAAATGTAACATTTTAAAGGAAAAATATGTTGATTCAAAATTTCACAGTGTCAACAAATCCCAAAAAAGTTGGGA
>JARVGQ010000547.1:18373784-18384481 GCA_031762355.1 Hypsolebias martinsi | reverse complement strand
CCTCTGGAGTGAGGGTGAAACGTTTCTACTAAAAAGAAACTGTCCAGATGACCTGATTGAGAGTTATCAGACCTCTTAAATGTGGTTGCATCCAAAAGTGAATCAGTTATTTGTGATTGCTTTCTGCAATTTTTATATTTTAATTAAAATCCATCCAGTGGCTTATGAGATATTTTGCCAACAGACATACTCAGTTGT
The DNA here is from genome assembly GCA_031762355.1 of Hypsolebias martinsi. NCBI lineage: Eukaryota > Metazoa > Chordata > Actinopteri > Cyprinodontiformes > Rivulidae > Hypsolebias > Hypsolebias martinsi. The sequence goes on along the minus strand of JARVGQ010000547.1, from coordinate 18,384,283 downwards.
ACGAGTGCCATGGTGAAGTCCAGCTCTTCATACTATAGGCTGTCTTGGGTGTCTTCAGTATTCCTAACACATTTCTGTTGTTCTGACATCAGGTTTGCTCCATTTTGATAAGATTTCAGGACGGCACAGTGGATCAGTTGGTAGAGCCGCTGCCTCTCAGCGAGAAGGTTGCCAAATCAAATCCAGGCCGAGGACCTTTCTGTGTGGAGTTTGCATGTTCTCTCCATGCATGGTTTTCTCTGTTTCCTCCCACAGACCAAAAACATGCATGTTAACTGGTAACTCTAAATTGCCCCTCGGTGAGAGTGGTTGTTGTCTCGTTTGCCTTTATGTGACTGTGATGGACTGGAGACCTGTCCACCTCGCACAGATGGACATGGGCACCAGTGACCCCTGTTACCCAAAAAGGATGAAGCAGATAAAGATAATGGAAGAAGCATTCACATCTTAACAGGCTTTCAGAAGGTGCTTTTTTTATTTAGCCTTAGCAAAGCACCATAGGCGTTCAGTCTAGGTTAGCTACCCTTGTGTTCATTTGATCAGGTCTTGCTACCCATCCTCAGACGGTGTGGATTATGATGAAGGACGTTTTTCCCATCAGGTAAAAACATCTGACATAGGCTATTCAGGTCAACATCTAAGAAAAAAAGACCTTTATGTTCCTTGCTCATTAGGTTTCCCTGACTGAGAGTCAGAATATTACCACTGCACCAACCTGCCATATACATGCAACATGCTTGTGATTCATTTCTTTGAGCAAACTTGACTGAATTTTAAATGAAGCCTTCTTCATTTTGTCAACTTCTTGTACTGATAAGCAATGCGGCCGTCTTTTGCTGTTTGAGAATTTCAGATAGTTAGATTTTTCTAAAGCAACATTTATTTTTGCCTTCTGGTTTATGTGGCTTTCAACTAAATATCACCACTGATCTTTGTTCAACATGCCATCAATATTTTAGAGGCTTAGCACATTTAATGTCTCATAAAGTAGATTAAACAAATATATATATATATATATATATATATATATGTATATATATATATATATATATAGTATAAAAAATGAATTATAAAACCATGCTAAGCATTCTCTGAGTTTGTTTTAGAAATACCTAACACAATCTACTTAATTAACTTTAAATTGAACATGTTCAGTCAAGTCATCTGGATGGTTTCTTTTATCCGAAGGACTTCTTCAGTCCATGGAGTCACAAACAAACTGGAGTCCTATAAATACCACACTCCCAAAGTGGAAAAAAAAAACAGTTTGCTGGTGATAAGATGATGTATGGGGCCCGCCCTCTCGTCAACTCCAAGAAACCATCTTATCACCAGCAAACCAGATGAACGATGAAGCATCTCAGCGAAAAAGAAACCGTCCAGATGACCTGACTGAGCATTGTTGGATTTGTACCATACTTACCACCGTACACGTAGCATCAGTCCAAATATGTCTAATAAAGTGGGAAAAAAGCATAAATACATCGCGTCGCCATATAAGTCACATCTATTATATGTCATCGTTGACGCATCGCATTTGTTAGTCGTCACCGCTGATCACCTGGAAATGTGGGCCGGTGTTGTGCCAAAAATCAATTGGCTGTCAAATGGCGGTCGCGGGAGTGTGCATGGGAGGAACTTAACAAGATTAACACTTAAAAACAATTAGTTTGATCAAAATTTTAGTAAAGGTGTGTCTCAGTTGAAGTTTTACTTCATAAATGCATTTTGATGGTCAAATCAGCTGCATTTCAAAAGACAATTTGCGGAAGCGCGCAGAGGGACGACTCGCTGTGCAATTCTTCCAAATTTAACAAGATAAACACCTAAAACAATTGTTTGTTTTCTCAAAATTATAATAAAGGTGTGTCTCAGTTTAACTTTTGCTTAATAAATACACTTTAATGGTCACAAATCAGCTGCATTTTGCCTGGGCAGTGTGACAAAATGCAATGATTTGATGTTTGCTCCAAGAGTTCCGGAGCGAGACAAAGGTGGCTTATGGCAAGCCAAGTGTCTCATTAAAAGCCACTTTTACCTATTAATGAGACACCTATGGCTTGCCACATTAGTTGAGGACTCTCTAGTGGCTGAAAATGGTAGTGTTCAATATTTCCATGTCAGAATGAATGAACTAGGTCTACTTTAATCCAGGGAATAGGTCTGTGGAACGGTTTAGAAAGTGATATTAAAGTCGTAAAGTCAATGTCTATGGTTAAGAAAATGATTAAAACTAAAATCTACAAGTTGGTTTATATCCAAATTACTACTGTATATGGTAAAAAGTGATAAGGTACACATTGTTATATTTTTTGTATCTGATTGTTGTCCGAATAAATTTTGTTTGAGGTAGGGGCAAATAGAAGATGTGTTCTTCTTCTGCTTCCTTTCATGTCATGTATTGTTTTAAATTTCATGCGGTTTTGTAAATAGTTTTTTTCTGTGTATTTTTTTAAATTGAAATGAATAAATGAATTTAAAAAAATAGTCAGATCTCAGCCAAAAATTGGTTTAAATATAGGGGGAAAACATAAATGTGTCATTTTGCTGTATAAGTTGCAGGCTCGCTATGCAAAAAAAAAAAAAACAACAACTGTGACTTCTACAGCGAAAATTACGGTACCCGGATTATTGAGCATGAACTTTTGGCAGCTTTAAATTGGTTACTTTTTTTCTTATCAGCAAATAATACTGTATTTGCAGTCTTACTGTAACTAACAACAAAATGCAATTTATTTCACAGAAAAAAAAAAATAAATAAAATTTCAACACAAAGGTATGCTACTGTGGCTATTGGTGAATTCACTGCTGTCAGTCAGTCATAATCAGACCCCAGACTATGTGAAATGTGGTTTGAGTTTAAAAAAAACAAACTTAAAAATGACAGATAAACATTTATCTTAAGAGAAAAGGTTGTACCTGTATTCTATAGATTGGTGGCTTGAAGTATAACAGTGAAAAGAAAAGCACTTCCTTTGAAAATGACCTATGAACAGGCACTACCACAATTTCAACCTATTTCTAACTGATACCGTGTCCACTCAATTTCTGCAGAACTGTCACTACATTTAATTAGCTCTACATGATGCCTTCAGGTGACATCTAACCAGAAGTCGCATGAATTTATAAAAAGCAGATATTTTACAGGAAATGTCAAATTGGAATTTTATAAATACTACCTGAAGGAAGAACTGAGCATTCCTGGTTAAGCTGGTTGGACAGTCAGCCCATATAGGGCTTGTCTGAACCAAAAGTGGCAAGAATGTAGGGAATAGCCTTCCAGTAAGTGGAAATATTCAGGAAAGACTTAATCTTGGAATCTCAAACTTGTAAGGAGTGATTCTTGTTTATGCTGTAAATCAGCTGCTCAGAGCTGAGATGATCGACCGTTTTGTCACGAAAAGCCACAGTTTTCCCCTCCAGCTTTTCTGTGGAACAGTCGACCGGACAAACCCACCTATACTCTGAAGGGAGCTGCATCTCTGTTGAAAGAATGGGACATCAGCGCAGACCACGATAAAGTTAAAGAACAGCTATGAACTGTTGTATATATTTTAATTTAAACTAAGCATTCTGCTTTTACCATGTCACAAGTCAGTGCACCGCTTGGAACTACAAGAACTATGTTTAATGGAGGCCAACAGCTTCACAAAGGAGCAGATTTGCAGTGACAAAAAGTCTCTGAGGTAAAAGGTTAAAACCCATAGTGTGGCATTTATCTTAACTGTTAATGACATAAAAAGATTGAGCACTTTAGTTAGTTAAAAACAAACTCTTCTGGTTACCACATTTTCCACATCAGTTTCCTTGGCTTTCCTCAGGAATCCTCCGATTTCCTGAAATTAAACTCCATTGACTGTAAGGTCTGACAACTCAAATACTTTTGTTCAGTCTCACGTTAAATAAATCTCTTTAAAGCCTAAAACAAAAATCCAAAGGCAGATTAAAAGTTCATAAACATTACAAAATGACAAACTGGATTAACTAAAAACAAAAAAAGCCAGTTGACTGGAGAACCAGATTGTTTTTATGATAAATTGAACACAAGAATGTGAGAAAGTTAAAGCCAGAACCACAGTAGACTGACTGCAGTAAAAGGTTTGAATCCTTGTTAATAAAAATTTAACTACAGTAAATTCAAAAAGGCACCTCAGATTTTAGGTGTTGACTTCTGTTGAACTGAATAAAGTGAGTGGTGGCGAAGAGGTTAGAGGTGGGCCTGTGATCGGACGGTCGCTGGTTTGACTCTCCGGAGTGACAATGTCAAAATATAGGTGGAAAACACCTGCCTCCACCCATTTGTCCCACTGGGCCCCCATCTGCTCCCAAACAGGTCTCTTGAAAATGAGTCATGACTCAATGAGACTATCTGTATAAAGGATAAATAAAAGTTGATTTGCATAGTTCGTATTTTTCCAGTTGATAAAATTTTGCAGGTGTAAAAAAAAAATTTTGTGACCTTGTAAAAAAATGTGTATGTGTAAAAAAGATTGGTAACCTTGTAAAAAAATGTGTATGGGTAAAAAAGATTGGTAACCTTGTAAATATACTGTAATTTGTAACCCTGTGAAAAAGATTTGTAACCTTGTAAAAAATGTGTGTGTAAAAAAAAGATTTGTAACCTTGTAAAGATTTGTATTTCTAAAAAAAAGATTTGTAACCTTGTAAAGATTTGTATTTCTAAAAAAAAGATTTGTAACCTTGTAAAAAAGATTTGTAAACTTAAAAAAATATTGTAACCTTGTAGAGTTGTATTTGTAAAAAAGATTTGTAACCTTGTAAAGATTTGCATTTGTAAAATATATATATATATATATATATATATATATATATATATATATTTTAACCTTGTAAAAAAATGTATTTGTAAGAAAAAAAAAGATCTGTGACCTTGTAAAGATTTGTATTTGTAAAAAAAAGATTTGTAACCTTGTAAAGTGTTGTATTTGTAAAAAAAGGTTTGTAACCTTGTAAAGATTTGTATTTGTAAAAAAAAAAAAAAAAAGATTTGTAACCTTGTAAAGATTTGTATTATTAAAAAAAAATTGTAACCTTGTAAAGATTTGTATTAAAAAAAAAAAAAAAAAGAAGAGATTTGTGACCTTGTAAAGATATGCATTTGTAAAAAAAAAAAAAAGATTTTAACCTTGTAAAAGAGTTGTATTTGTAAGAAAAAAAAATCATGTTACAAAACTTTTTTACAATGTTACAAAACTCTACAATACCCTGATGCATGCTCAAGACTCTACATGTTCTGTTTACAGATTACAAATCCAAAAACTACATGTACGAATTTCATCCTGGATTTGACTCCTCTCAGCTGATTGGTCAATCTCATGTCAATCACAAATTAAGGATCTAATTCAGAGAACAGATGGGATTGGCTGTAGATGCCTCAATGAGCGGACTAGTCATCAGAGCGTCTGCCATATTGAACGGGGCAGATCTACGGGTCAACTATCAAGAAAACCGACTGAACTTCATAAAACACAGTTCTGCAAAGTGTTTAAAAGTTCATCCCTGTCCCCTTTCAGTCAGTACACTCGGTACAACACAGTAGTATGGGGAATGAAATCTTTTTTACACCTGCAAAATATTTACAACTGGAATGTGAGCCCATACAATGCTCTATAAAAAAATCCTAGACAATATACTAGATTGTTAAGAGCACAAACTGCAAGTCAGAATCTATTTGTTGGCAAACCATTTCATTCTTTTATTTTAAATGTTAGTGACGAAAACATTTTTTTCTCCTACCAAATGACAAACATGTTCAGTGTGCCCTTCATTTCCCTGTGGCAGCTGAAATAATGTCCAGCCTTCTGTAACAGCATAAAGCAAATAAACTAAACAGCAGTGCAAATATTGGTTACAAAATCTTAATGTCTTCTTTCACTTACAAAAACATTTATATTCCTGAATTTACTTGAGCAAGGACTGTAAAGAATAATAATTAAAAAAAACTTCCACAAAATATTCCTGCAGTTATCCAGAAAAGAAAAACACTGAACACATGATCTAAGGTGCTTGTTGCACTCAGCCATTAAACTCTACATTGTTAAAGGTGCAGTCAGAGCATTAGGGAGTTCATGTGTGTTCACAGCAGGACTGCACAACAAAGATGTGTCCTGCAGGAGAGACACCAACTCAACAGGACCAGGACGGTCCGGTTCTTCTCCCGAGAACCCTGGCTGCGAGTCAGGCTTCCGGTTCTTCTTGTAGACCATTCTCTTCATCTCACAGTACCCACTTAATCTAGATGTAAGCGATCTTTTAAGGCCAGGCCTCTTCATCTTCCTCCTCTCTGGGTCATGGATGACACTGTGCCGCTGAAGGCTGCGTTTCATGGCAAAAGTCTTCCCACAGCCACTGTGGGTGCAGACAAACTGACGCACGTCCTCGTGGAAGGAGCTGATGTGGCTCTGTAGGTTAAAGAGGGTGGTGTATGACCTGCCGCAGCCATCTCTGGGACACTTGAAGACCACTCTCATCTCAGAGTGGACGTGCTGGTGCTGTTGCAGAAACCAGGAGTCCCTGAACTCCTTGTTGCACTCAGCACACCTGGCAACGCGCCAGTGGTTCTCCTTCTTGTGCTTCAGCAATTCTGTCCAGGTCTTCCCTGTGAACGTGCAGTCCTCCTCCTGGCAGGGGTATCCCTTGTGCACCTTCTCGTGCCTCTTCAGTTTACTGGGGAAAGCAAATCGCATCTGGCAGCCTTCAAAGGTGCACTGGTAGGGAGGCAGCTGGTCGTGCTGCTCACACACGTGACACTTGAGCTGTTTGTGTTTCCTGAACTCCAGGCCGCAGCCCTCATATTTGCAGACATACTTCTTGTGGTCCTGGCTGTGAATGCGGCTGATGTGTCGGTTCCTGTTGGCGTTGGTGGTGAAGGCCTCCGAGCAGCCATCCACCGTGCAGAGAAACGGCTTCGCCCCGGTGTGACTGAGTTCGTGCCGCGCCAGGTGATTCGCGGTGCAGAAGGACTTACCGCAGCCCTCGCGCTCACAGGAGAACGGCTTCACTCCGGTGTGTTTACACAGGTGCGCGTCCAGCTTCCACTGTTTGTTATAAGAGGCCGAGCAGTCGGGAAACGAGCAAATGTACCGTTTGTGCGGCTCTTTCGTCGCTTCCATTTGCGCGGTGAACACGTTTTCAGCGGTCAAAAACCGGCATTTCCGCACTCCCGCTTCGAAGTGTCGTCACTTCCGAAGAAATCCGGAAGTGACTTCTTCTTCTTCTTCTATTGAGTTTATTGGCGGTTGGCGAACTTATTTAAGCGCATTACCGCCACCAACTGGACTGGAGTGTGGATTTGGATTAAAAAAAAAAAAAAAAAAAACTAAAGTCGACTAAATAAGCCAATTGAATCCGGAAGTGACGTCATAGTCGTTTGTTTTTCTTTTGCAGGGAAGCTAAACGCGAATGGTATACCATCCCGTTTGTTTGTTAAATAAGTATAATAGTCCATAGTGTGAATTCGGTATTCAACTAAATTTGTTTCTTTAGTATTTTTTTTCTATAAATGGTCTTCATATTCGCGCACGAGGACACGGACGTTGTTTGGCCGTAGCTAACGGATAGCTAGCTAGCTGTTGCTAAACTTTAGCCTTTTTATATTAGACAAAATCAGATTCATAATAATTCGTACTTTACAACTAATTTTAAATCTTAAAACTAAACCCATCCCTGAATGTTGTAAGGCGGGTTAATAATTATATGTACTTTGGTAGTTTGGTTTTCGATTATTGTTGCAACGTTTTCTATTTCGTGCTCAAAAAAGCCCAGCGCTCGTAGATTTGGCATTTAATTCAATTCAGCTGTTGCTATGTGATGTTAACATATTTCTTTTTTTTTTTTTTTCTGTTTGTAAAGGTGTAACTCCATTACAAACTGAGCTTCAGTCGTCACCATGGTAAGCTGTGCTCACGTCTTTTACTGACGTTTACATTTTTTTACTCACAGGCCCGATTTCTTTTACCCTTTTCCTGTTAAAAAATAAATAAATAAACATTTCTGATGGTAATAACTTAACAGATTCACCTCCAGGGAAAATGGTAAACCTCTTTGCTTCAGATTAGTTTGAAAGAAGGATCCTGAACATGCTGTTCAGTCTGCCTTTAATGGAGAGATTGAAATTCATATTTTAAACCTAACTTGGCATGATGCTGTGATAATTTAATGATAATTAAATTTGTTATGCTGTGTAAGTTTGAATATGGAATATCCTCAATAACCTTTTTTGTGTGCGTTTCTTGAAAGGGTGAAAGAAAAGGAACAAACAAATACTACCCTCCTGATTTTGACCCAGCCAAGGTGAATACAACGAGAAATACAATTTCTAAGCCTTTTTTTTTTTGTTTGTTTGTTTGTTTAGTTTTGGTGTATAGCTGCAAACTAATATGTTTACCATTCTTTATCTTTAGCATGGATCGCTCAATGGCTACCATAAAACTCACGCTCTGCGAGAGAGGGCCAGGAAACTGTCCCAGGGCATCCTCATCATCAGGTTTGTACTTTCGCTTTGAGAAGAAAAGACAAAGTGAATGTGGTTGGAAAATGAAGATGGCATTCTTTGTTCTTAACTCTTGCATTTGTTTTGAGTCACATATGTTCAGTTTATGTATCACTTTCTAAACATATATGTTCTGACACATGATGCATAAAAATTAATGCTTATTTACAGATTTTTATTTATTTATTAGAATTTGTTTTTTCATTGATATTCAACCCAAGTGTATGTATTAACTGTGTCTTTGTTAAGGTTTGAAATGCCCTACAACATTTGGTGTGATGGTTGCAAAAATCACATTGGCATGGGTAAGTTAAGGAAAAACATATTTATTTCATCTCAGTATTTTTTATTTTTTTTATTTGCATAACCTTTATGATCTTTTGGTTCAGGGGTTCGTTACAATGCAGAGAAGAAGAAAGTGGGGAACTACTACACCACACCAATCTACAGGTAAACAAACAACAACCACAAACGGTGTTAAAATTTCACATTTTTCTTTTATTTTATCAATAAATCTGTTGGAAACGCTAAAATATAGTTTTTACATTATACTGTAGTTTATTTATAAAACGCTTGAGAAAATGTGATGCTTTCAAATGTTTCTGTCCTTTTTAACTAGGTTTAGGATGAAATGCCACCTGTGTGTCAACTACATTGAGATGCAGACGGATCCAGCAACTTGTGATTATGTTATAGTAAGTGGAGCTCGTAGGAAGGAGGAACGCTGGGACATGACTGAGAATGAGCAGATCTTAACTACAGGTAAAAGTTTTATCTTTTCTCACCAGAATTTAGAAATTGGGAGAGACTGGGAGGATTTTTATTGGTAGAAAAATAAAAGAAAAATGCATTTTATTGATTGTTGAGTGAGAAGCTTTGTGAAACACTTTGCAGAACCTGGATGAGGTTTAAACGTTGCTACCAAAGTGTGGACCATTTGGGTTTCAAATCAATTTAACCTTGTCTCATCTTGAAACAGAACGAATGGAGAAGGAGAAGCTGGAGACGGATGCCATGTACAAACTGGATCATGGTGGGAAAGACAAAGAGAAGCTTACAAAAGCTCTTCCGTCTCTTTCTGAGATTCAGGACTACCAGGCAGGTTGGAAGGATGACTTTCAGCTCAACAGCTCCCTCCGCAGGAAGTTCAGAGTAAGAAATGGCCCTCTTGTCAGAGTCAGTTTCTTTGTCTTTCGTATCACATGTGGCACATGTAGTGGAACAAAATTGTGTACACAGGGTCCCAGTTACATCCAACAATAGCAAAAATATAAAGTTTAAAAAGAACTAAGATATACGCTAAACGAACGCTGATAAAAGATCTAAGATATATGCCAGTCACTAATAGTGCCAAACAATACACCAAACAACAGCAGCACGATTCTTATTGGTTCTGTTAGGCTATAATTTACACGCTTAATGCGAGCACTAACATAAACTAAACTAACATAAACTAGGATTTATTCACAGAATGCAACAAAAATGCAGAAACAAGGTGCCAAAAGTGAAAAAGAAAGAAATCTATAGCAGCATGGTCCTATTGACAGAGTGGTTCTGATGACAATGTTTCTTGTCTTGTTAACTGCATAAATTATTCTTAATAGACCCAGTCTGGTGACAAACATTATTTTTGGAAATACTTACGGTAGTTTATGCTCAAATGTATTTTATTTTTAAAATGTTTGACACAATTAAAATAGCAACAGCTGTAAAGTTAAGGATTAAAATATATTTATTCCATCTGCGTCCTTAGTTTAATAAATGATGATTAAAAAAAAATAAAAATAAACCCCAGCAACCGCAAAAGATTTAGAAACATAAGCCCTGGTCTTGCCCCATCCTACCTCTCTGAGCTGCTTCTCCCATACTGTCCTGCTCGGTGCCTCAGATCAGCTGATCAGCTGCTCCTGGAGGTGCCCAGGTCCAAACGGAGGCTCAGAGGGGACAGAGCTTTTTCTCTTGCTGCTCCAAGACTGTAGAACGATCT
>JARVGQ010000547.1:18285314-18305685 GCA_031762355.1 Hypsolebias martinsi | reverse complement strand
TGTGTGTGTGTGTGTGTGTGTGTGTGTGTGTGTGTGTGTGTGTGTGTGTGTGTGTGTGTGTGTGTGTGTGTTTTCAGCTACTGGGGCCCTGGAGAACCCAATGATAATGGAGGATTCAGCAAAGAAGACTGTGTAGAGACAAGGTTTCATGAACAAGAAGACAGCTGGAATGATACACCATGCCGTCGTCTTGACTTTTGGATCTGCGAGAAAAACGTCTCTCTCTTCATCAAACAAATCTCCAGAAACCTCACTTTAAGTCTGTGAAATGTTGGATTTTGTCAGACGGATAAATGTGGGATTATAACAACGATGTAAATTGTTCTGTTTTTCTATTATCAGTATTCAATTTTAAATCACATTTCTTATGCCAAAATATTTTAAAATATGAAAGGAGATTAAAAAAAAACTCCATTGTTATATGGAATGTATTTATATACATATTTATATTTCTAACATCCATCCATCCATCCATCATCTTTACCCATACATCCCTTAACTTTTATCCGCTTCTTCCATTTTGGGTCACGGGATTCGCTGGTGCCCATGTCCAGCGATCACTATGTGAGGGACGGGGTACTCTCTGGACAAATCGCAAGTCCATCACAGGACCACAGAGACAAACGAGACAAGCATTCACTCAGTTTTTGGTCAGTGGGAGGAAACTGGAGTACTACCTGGAGAAAACCCACGCATGCACGGAGAGGTCATGCAAACTCAACCCAGCAAGGCCCCGGGACTGGGATTTGAGCCGGGTAACCTCTGAGAGGCAGCAGCTCTACCAGCTGCGTCACCGTTCTGCCCTATATTTCTAACAATGGAGGTTTTTTGGTATCTCTATCATATGTCAGAAAATAAAGTTTCTATGCATGCATCTACTCCCAAAATTTATAGGCCTTAAAGATGACAAGACTGTTTCTTCACTTGACTTAAAATCATACTTGTGGACTTTGAGAATCATAGCACAAATGAAAAGAAAATACCTCGTTACACAGCATTAGGGAGATTTGATCTTGTACCTATGAATTTTTACACACCTTCTATAAATGTGTGGCAGAAATGTTTTAACCATCTTATTTTGTTGTTACACTTTGCTGGTGTGTATTAAATAGTCTGCAAATAAACAAACTTAAGAGGTTTCTTGTTATGGTTTTATTTCGTTGTGTTCTAAATGTGCTCATGACTTTATTTATTTTATTTATTTATTTATTACTTTTTTGCGCAGTTCAGTGAACTTACAAGTGGATCAATCATTAATTTTTAAAATTAATCTTTACTTCATAAAATTTAAAACTCGGATGTGATACTCGTTTCTACCACTAGAGAGCAGTACCATCAGAGCCGTATATGGCTCTGAGTACCATGTAAGGAGTCACCACCGGAAGTCTGTGCAATACTTCAAGTCACCACCAGGGGGAGGTAACCAATCCTAATCCACTTCCGCAAACAAAGCGCAATCTACCGTCCAATCAAACTGGACCTCAGTTTTAAATGTGAACTGGTATTTCCTTCTGCGTTAAACCACAACAATACTGACACAAAATGTTCGGACCAGCATTTTGATTTAGGATTAAAAAAAAACTTAAAAAAAAACATTTTTATTAGTTATTCTGCACATTTTGTTCTCCGTCTGCCTTGTTTCATGGGAACCCAGGAGGGAGAAAGAAGTAAGTCAACTGGTCGGAGTGAAAGCTAACGACACGTATCTGACCCACAGCTAGTTTGTTGCTCGGTTTCGTTCTTCCGTGGCTTTTACTGAACCAGATACGTGCACCTTCATAATGTTTATATACAGTATTAGTTTGATGTTTGTAGGCCTTTTCTTTATCCTTCTCCGATAATGTTCCTGCTAGCAAACATTAGCAACGTTAGCTCGCTTCTTTCGAGGTAACTGAACCGATAAAAAGTTTCGGCAGAACACTGGTGTGGCTCTTAGGTTTAAACCAGTCAAATGTCTGCTTTTGTTTAACTATCTGAATTTATAGACCGAGATATGTTTTAGGACTAATAAATGCCACTAACCACAATTAAACTGGGACATTGAAACAGTAAAGTGTCGGTCGGTGGCTCATAAACTGACGTTTCCCTCTCATTTAATAATAAAATGAACAGAAACCCTTCACATGACACATTCTGTTACTTTAAAGTTTAAATTTACCGAGTAACACATGCTAAATAAATGTGCCAGCTATCATATATCACAGAAACTGAAGCGTCACGATGTAATTTGAAGAATTTGTTCTGATTCTCCATTAGTTTCATAAACATGATTTAGCTGTTTTGTTTTTCCTCCACAGATTGGGTTGATGTGGCCAATGAGCTCCTCAGCAAGTGTCACATAAATCTGAGGCTGAGGAAACTGACAGACAGTAATGCAGATGTTTTCATTGCTTTGTATGAAAACATCTTGGGAGAGAAGGTTCCAGGTAAGAACAAGAACTCCTCTGTGGTCCAACATGCTACACCACCAACTAGATGATAATTGGCTTGTGTGGTTTGCATATGTGCCTGCTTTTCTCTTCATGAAGAATCTGTTAGCTAATTAGTTAGTGCCAAATACACTTTGTCTTCAGCTGATAATTTGCTTTTAATTTGTGCCAGATAACAATGATCTTAGTTTCATGAGCTCTTAGAGTACTTCAGCTTAAGACAAATGTCAGTTTGACATTGTAAAGCCCAGTATGTAAAGAAAATACAATTGAGAGTAATTTTTAAATCTTAAATTACATTTCTAATCATTGGCTACCAACACTGAAAGGCAACGAGCAGCAAGCCTTTAGTTGAGCTTATAAGTGCCAAAGTGTTTTTAGTATGTCAGGAATGCTTCTCAAGAACAAACATGCTACTGAGAAACCTGTTTTTCTTTAGTTTTTATTTTAGTGCTATTAAACTGGTGGCCCAAGGTCTAACTTAGGCCCATGGGTGAGATCAGTTCAGCCCACCAATGGGTTCATTTTTAAATAAAACTAAATTAAAACCTTAAAACAAACTTACTTAATGACAGTAATTGCTGGATGTCTGGCCCCTGGGCTCTTGGCTGTCAGTAACTGTGGCCCCATTAACAATGTAGTTGAATAACCCTGCTTTATTTCAAGAAAGCGTTCAATTAAATGCACAAAGGGACCGAGTCAATGTGGGATGTTTTTATAAGTTTATCTTCTCACGTTTTACTGTTTCTCTGATCTCAGTTTCAAAAGCTTTGGCTACATTTATGTTTTTTTTAATTATTATTATTTATTTATTTTTTAGATTATATTGCAGCGCCTCGCAGTCAAGAGGACGATGCTCATAATGTTCAGTCTGTGATTGATTCCCTATCTTTGGATTACCTCCAGATCAGCCTCTCACACATTACAGGTAGAGGAGTACTTTTAATTTCTAACAATAGTGGGCTTATTTATTCGAAGAAAAAAAAATTAAATATCTGCTTTTCTTTCTCTTGGGATAAGTTATTTCCTGAGGGAGTATGTATAAACACAAGAAGTATAAAGGCGTATAATTCAATGTATGACTATTTGCAGGTGAAAATGTTGTTAGGGGAGATAAAGAGTCTATCAAGAACCTTCTGGAAGTTTTTGATGGCCTCTTGGAATACCTCAGTGAGGAGATAAACGAGGACTCGCAGAACAGCGGTATGCAGAATTTATGTCAACCAATAACACATTTTAACATTTATAAAGACATTTTGTCTTCATCCGTCACACTAAATCTTCATAACAGTTTTACATTATGATTTATAACAAAAAAATAATTTAAATCTTTCTTTATAGTCATCCCTGAAACCACATAATTATAAACAGTTGTTTGAATCTCTTCCTGAGTCAGAGGTTGCGTTCTTGTTTTCAGATGAATTAAGTGACCTACTGAATCAGGATGAACCTGTTAAAACCACAGATGTTGATGCCACAAAGCAGACGGAAGCAAACTTGCCAGGAACATCTGGATCACCCAGTGCAGAGTAAGAACTCCTCTGTACTCCAAACACATTAAGAAATGGAAAATTACTTTATGAACCGTATATCTTTGTTGTTGTTATTGCAAAACGTTTCCTGTTTGTGATCAACTACGGGGTCTTATGACACACAGCAGGAGTTTCATACAGCTAAACCATGTGTTTATAAAATTAAACCCTTTAAAGGAATCTTAAAGTGCTTTTTGACAGTGATTGTGGCAGACTATTCTCAAATTGCACAACAAGATGAAACATACACTTTTATTTACCTAAAGTGCTTTTCTTGGCTCTGTGAAACACAGCTGACTTTCAGGTTTGCAGCACATGACTCTGATGCACACCTGAGTTGAAGTGTGGGTCTGGATGTCAGTCATGTTGACACAACAACCAGTCCTGCTCACATCCTGGCAGCAGTGTAAACACTCAAGACTAACAAAGTGTAAAAAATAAAATAAAAAAAAATCAAGCCAGTTCATATTTCTCTAAGTTTTAGATTCAGAGTTGGTGGTGAAATGGGACGTCATATTTTCTTAAGATTAAATTACATAACGCAAACTAAAATGTCAGACTGATTAGCTTTTGTTGTTGTTTTGAATATAATAAAAACCAAATTTTAGTTAAAATGTGCAACCTTGGGTTTGCATGGAAGTTACCCCAAAAATAGTACAACTTTGTTATGCAGAGTTTTCTTGGCTGTGCGTTACAGAATATTTTCTAGCGAAAGAGTTTTATTTCTTTCACTGTTGGTCCGTTTTCAAATTACTCAGAAACAAATTTTTAAGCATTAAAATAACTTGCTTGTTTTGAAAATACTAACTTAATCAGTATTTTAATGGCAACATGTAAATATGTTGTGGAACTTTATAAAAGTGAAGAGATAAATTATAAGGTGAAGCTGCAGACCTGGTGACTCAGTTCTGATTTCAACAGTTTGTGTGTACTGAAGGGAGATTGCATTGTTTTGAGGACACTGTCCTGATACCAGCTTAGCTAAAGTAAAAAAAAAAAAAAAAATCTGTAATTTGTGTTACAGCTGTTCTTACCTTTCCCTTCATCGGTGTACAGCAACTTTCTATTTAAACAACAATATAATAATGGAAGATCTTCTATAAATACAGAGCCACTCGATACACTTGTATTATGAATATCTAATATTGTGTGAACCTGTCATACATGGTGTTTTTCTCTTGTCTTTCAGATCTTCGGTCCAATCCAATAAACATTCTCTCCATTCCTTGAACGCTGAGGAGGTCGGATCATCCAGTGAGCTGACGGGGCCGAGAGTTTCTGCACGCACGTTTACAGACAAAGAAGGTAGAACTGTGTCTGTGCTTCTGATAATGACGGTGCTTTGACAAAACGGCAGTGATTCTAACACAAGGTTCTTCTTTGATTTTGTTCTTGTTCTTTGGTTTTGCTTTGTTTTTTTTTTTTTTTACTGAAACATTTTAGAGTTGATGCTTTATTGGAAAACCACAAGCAAATTTCAAACAATAAAAGTTGTTGTAGACCAAGTAACTCTATGCTCGCATGACAAAGGACTTACTGTGTGGGTTGTCATGTGCCCTGTTAATGACTGAACTTTATTTAGTCTTATCCAGAATTGATTATCTCTTCCCAAACAGATGAAGTCAGCCCTGCCGGTTGTTTGGACAGCAAGGATGATCCACAGCCTGAACAGATGCACACGGCCATCCCATTACAACCACCCAACCAGTGCGACGCCCCCCACAGTCCTGGCCCATCACCTGCCAACCATCTCCCCACAACCGCTGGCTTCAGTGAAAGACGTGGAGAGGAGAGCACTCCTGTCCCAACGCAGGTGGACCAAGATATTAAAGCAAGATTTGAGTTTAACTTTATTGAACGTAGTATAATAAAAGAATAAACAAAGTAATATAAAAAGAAAATAAATTTTAAACAAAAGCAAGCAGGAAAAAAAAACAACAAAATAAAGTATATGTACATGTTCAAATGAGTGAGTAGAAGTATAAACTTATTGTTACACCTACCCTCTCTTACATCTGTAGAATCATCTAATTACTATTTATGGTAACTTAGTTATAACATTCTTTTTTAATATTTTATATATCCATATCTATAACTGGTACAATGCATGCATATTTGCATGCCATTATGATCAGTCATTAATATTTTTTTTACATGTTAGAATTCTTTCTAGATCAATAAACCATAATGCAGTAACTGATAAATTCTTTAACAACATTGATAATAGCGGTAAAAACAGTCATTGTTTCCCACATTAATACGCAGTGATCATCTTCTTAAACAATGTTTTAAACTGTTTTATGTTTGGACATTGCTTGATTTTCATGCTTAAACCAGATGAACTAGTTTTTTTTTTTTTGTGTTTCACTAACAACTAAAATACATTTCCTGTTAAGAGTTTTGGATAAAAAGTGATGCGTACAACTTCGTTTCTCTTCTGTGTACACACACTCACTTCCTTTTTTTAGGTAATTCCAGTACAGGAAGGATAATTCATGCTGACTCAACCTCAGTGTTTTCGAGAAAGAAGAATTTTGTTAGAGGTTAAAGTAAAGAGTGTGCAGATAGCAGGAAGTGACACATTTACACAGAATTATTGCGACATGACCTCCACAAACAGGTCCTGAGACTCATCTGATCTTTATTATGTGATGCACAGCCAGTCTTATGGTTCAAATCTATGATTGATGGAACACAAAGTAACTTCTTTTTTGTTACTTATTTCTACTTTTACCATCAAAAAGCCAAAATGTTAACTTTTTCGTGAGTTTTTGAGCTAGATTATATAAAAGATTATATTTATTGGTTCGTCTATAGTTCAACCTTCACCTTTGGTCATGAAGGATTATGGCACAAAGAACAAGATACTGGACACAAGTGGCTAAATTGAGCTTACCATGACACTTAGTTATAAAACACTTAGAAACATAGCAACAAGGCCGACCAAAGGACCGTACAATAAAACTAACAAGGATAGTGGATTAAATATAATATACAGAAGTTAAACTAAGAAACAAAACAAATAGAAAAATAAGTAAAAGCACACTGGGGACAAAGTTTGCATCGTGTCCTTAGAACCAGTAAAGACAAAGCAGGGCTCTGCGGTGCATGTGGCTGCAGCAGTTTGGAGGATAAGAGGCAGCAGAACTGTTGAGAGACTTAAAAACATACTACCGGTAAATACATTTTAAATGCATCTGGAAGTGAACTGGAAACCAGAACTGAATGAATGAGTTACCATTTGCCTGTACCAGTTAAAACTTGAGCTGCAGTATTTTGAACCAGTTGAAAACGAGCAACAGAAGCCTGACTTAAAAAGAAGCACATTGCTGTAATCAAGCTGTTATAAAAACATGTTACTCTGGATGTTTTTAGAACAGGATGGGCTTCATTTTAGACGGTCGCCTCAACTGACAGATCAGGATTTGCGATTTCACGACGGTTCTGTTTTAGGGAAGGATCCATTTTCCCCTCTCAGATTCGTGATAATGGTTTTCTCATAAAGAGCCAGGGTGGAAATACCATACCATTTTATTTATAGAGCACTTAAAACACGAAAAGGCCAACCAAAGTGCTGTACAAACAAACAGGCAACATACAAAATGAAGTACAAAAAAACAGAAACGTCAACGCAGGGCTGGTGCCGTTGTGTAAACACAACTTCTGTCCACTTGTCATTGAAATGCAGAAAGTTTATTGTCCAAGCTTCCTCCATAGTGTGACCAGGCTTGGCCTTAGAGACATGGAGAGGAGCTTTGTCGTGGTGTAGAGCTGCTGCTCCTCTGTATCGACAGCCGTCAGCTGAGACGGTTCAAGCCTCTGATTAGGATGTCTCTTGGACGTTTCCCTCTGTGGGTATCTTAGGCACGTACCACTGAGAAGGGACCCAGAACTAGCTGGAGGGATTATATTTGTTTAGGCCTGGGGACACTTTGGGGAGTGTCACTGGGGAGTTGAAGGTCTGGGTTCCCCCCTTGGACTTGTTGCCTCAGCAACTCAACTATGAACAAGTGGAATAAAATGGATGGATACTAAACCATCTTTCTTTACGTTTAGTTTTATGTTCAATTCTTGCCGTTTTTCTTCATGTGTCTACTTTTTCCCCCCACAGAGCTCCAATCTGGTATCTAAGACTCTCACTAATGGAATAGCATCTCCTGCTGCATCTCATTCATCGCCTGGTGAGTGTAGTAAATATATTCTGCATGCCAGTGAGTTATGAACAACATGTCAGGTTATTGTAGTAGTTCTAGTCTAATCTGCATGGGAATCTAAGCACATGAGGCCTCTCATGCAGTTCTATATAAAACTTGGAACTCCACACCGCTCTTAACTTTTTAAAACTTTCTGAAAGTAATGGCTTTGACAAACCGCTGGGCTGGACGGTGGATTCTCAGGGAAGCAAACAGCTGCTTCAGTTGTAAAACTGATGTGAATATGAATGAAAAAATGTGGTAGTGTGGTAAAATATCTGTGTATTTTCCAGCTGAAAGTGAGAAGTCTGTATCCAGCCAGCGAAGACCTGAACCAGTGGGGGAGAGGGAGACACTAGAGGTGAGACAGCAGCAAGTTTTAGTTGTTCAGCAGAATTAAAAAATAAATAAAAGCTCATTTGGAAACTTGTTTGTATCACCAAACAGCCTGATTGTACTTATCGTAAAGGTTAAAAATATTATTGTACCTAATCCCAGCCAGCTAACCAAGGTCCAAGGAGGGTCTTATTCCGCACCCAGCCAGATGTGCTCTTCCTCACCCTGCAGGATGAGATGACGACCACCACTCCCTCCCCGCCAGACACCGACGAGGACGATTTGAACTATAGGCAAAGGTTTAATCAGAGACAAATACATCGCCTAAACAAGACAGACCTTGGGTGAAAATGTGTTTTATTTAGAAAAATATACTATTTTATCTGAACACAACGCAATAATTATTTTTCCGCTTTGTGTTTAAGGTGTCCAAACAGTCGTAGAGCACGAGGAAGCGTTGAAGAGCCTCTGTCTTGTCGCAGAAAAAAGAACAAGCAGACGGAGGAGGAACTGCATCACATCTCTGAGAAACTCGCCCACCGACTAGAAGAACTTGACCTGGTATGTGTTTAATAAATCACAAAGATCCTCGTGTTCTCAGCACATGTGTATTTTTAGGAGGGATTTTCCCTAAAATTCACCCCATTTTTATACAACTTTTCTGAGTTTGATGCTTCTTGAGGTGTTAATGTTTTTTTTTTTGTTTTTTTTTTTAATGCTTTGCCCAAAATACAAGATTACATGATTAAAGCCTGCTTTTGTAGCCTTTTCTCTGAACTGGACGTCAAAAAGATTTTATTCATAGAAATTACACTAACCCTCGAAGTTGGCCTCTTGTTTTTAGCCTGACAAAGAAAGAACACTAAGCTCAAATGAGCTGGAGCAGTTTTCTCGTCTGCAGCTATGTCCTTGTATTTTGGTCATTAAACAGTTTCATTATTAGTCATGTGATGAATCAGCCCAGGTTCTTCAAATATTGCTCCTAGGTTATAAAAGAGGGGACAACATCACAACCAGCCACATCCTGTTTGTAGAACAGTGGCTACATTATAACTTCTTCCTAACATGAACTCTGAGATTCACTGGTTCATTCTTCTTTAATGTAGTTTTTTTTTTTCTTATTAGATAGAAAAACATTGTTTAAATTTATAGATTTAAGGGATGTAATACTAAACAAATAACTGGAATTTTCATCCTCTAATTAAAAAAAACATACTTTTCTAGACTTCCATAACTTTAGCCAATATTTTTCACATTAAGGCTTTTTGTTATTGTGTAATGGTTTTGTTAAGTGCCAGTGTGTGTGATTTGTGTAGATGCTCAAACGAGTTCTGGGTGAAAGTGACGACTCCAGCGCGATCAGACAAGAGGACGAGCATTCCCACCACAGCGACGGCATCCCCAAGTCTAAAGGCGCTCCCGGTGTTTCAGAAACACCTGATCCTGAATCCACCTGGCAGACGCGCTCTTCATCCTCGTCTCCTCCTCGAGAGCCTCCACACTCTTTACGTGAACGATTAGAAGATGGTGCAGCAGAGACGTTGCTCCAGAATGATGGGAGACAAACTAACTTCAGAAAAACTTCCGATCATTCGAGGCCAAGAAAATCTCAGAGACAACATAAGGTTTCCCTTTTGATTAATTATATTTTAGTCTTTTATTATATATTTTGAATAAATTACTAAAAAATAATAAAATCATTATACTGATATAATTTAAAGCATCCCAACACGCTGACTGTGGCTCTAATTGTGAGAATATAAAGCTATAAAGCAGAAATAAGGATTAAAGGTTTATGAAGACAGTCGAGGCAAAGAAAAGTGATTTTAAGTTGACGTGTACCAACCTGGTAAAAACAAGTGTACTGTATTTATACTCATAAGTGACCAATTTCTGTCATGATAAATTATATTTACACTGAAACTACTTCAATACTAATACACTGAGTAATTTATACTACTATAGTTTAATACTTTCTGTAATCCTAACAATTAAGAGTCAAATTATGATACAATTTGAAGTAGCTTTAAGCCTTTTCTATTTTATTCTTTCCAATATTTAACAACAAAGTAGCTGTTTTCTTTAAGTGAAATAATTGTGTGTTAGCTTGAGTTATATTATTACCCCTCACTACTACAACAAGTAACTGAAACCATGAGAATCTAAATAAAACCATATAACGTAATCTGCTGCTGGTTTTTTACAGCACGTTATTTGTTTTGAACAGTGAGTAATTTTTTTTCAGTATATGGAGAATATGGACTATGAAGAGGAGTTGAAAAAATATGAAGAGCGAGAGCGGACAGAACTGGACAAGGCACGCCTCAAAGCGCAGAAAGCTGTAAGTCCTAACTATGCTGTATACTGTCGTATGAGTATAAATTAATGAAAATAACATTTGGGTTTCAGTTGTATATATGTTTTAAAAAAAGATGTCTACTTGGTTATGCAAGAGGTCTTATTTATTTATTGGTTTATGAAACATTAGTAAACAAGAACAGATGAAGATTTAAAGAACATAGCACTGGAAATCATTTTGATCAGAGTAATCTTGTTAAACTATGCAAACATCACAAGAGAACAATAGCATTTCCTCAGAACAAATCTGTAAGTACAGTAATACAAACATTTTATTTGGGACTGTGTTACTTTTGGGTATAAACAGTTAGACGTTTACATCCACTCGTCAGAGACATAAATGTAATTACATTTTGATTAAATTTAGACCAAACTGAAAATTGGAAAAGAAACAACAATAAGTGTAAACTTGTGCAAACAATCCATGTTTTTAAAACTCTTTAAAGTTGTGTGCTTCATTATTTCAACATAGAAAAAGAACGACTTGAAAAAATAAAAAAGGCAGAAATATAGCATTTATGTCTGATGAGTGGATGTAAACGTTTGACCTCAACTGTATTGGCATGACTTTAAACAACAGATATCATCAACAAGAAATCATTCTGTTAGTAGTTTTTAATTTTTAATATCTATATATAGATATATGTTCTAAATAAAGCATATATTTTCATATTTAAAGGAGCGAGAGTACAGAGAGGCCATACTGGGAGATGTTTCTCAGGTGTCCAGACTGTCCCCATCCAAAACCAAGAGTCTGCAAAAGATGCAACGTAACAGAACTGGACAGAAACGTCCAGAACCCACCAGGAAAACTTCATCACGTACGTCAAATCTTTGTGATTTCAAATCCTTTTCTGTACAAAGTTCTTTTAAATCAGTCCTTCGCTACTAAACCTGCTGAAATGTTTGTAACTCTACAGATGTTGTCTGTGTCATCGAGCTCCAACTAATGGCTTTTAAATAAAATTGAACTTCTTTTGTTACGTGTTTTGTTTTGTTTTTATCATTGGTCCTCCCTCCAGTGAAAATAAAAGAAAACGAGCTCCTCCCTGTGCTACGGGATGAGTTGCCTCATCTTCACATCTCTCCTCGTGCTCTGGGTCGGATGTGGGAGCAGCAAATGCAGCAGGTAGACGGACTCCACGCCCTGTCGTCCTCACACAGTCGGCATCGGAGCAAACTCTCCGGCCAGGTGAGACAAGTAACCGGATGCTGTAAAATGTAGCCACTGTTGATTTAAAGAAGACACATTTAGTCCTTTTTTTTAAGGTTACCAGGTTGGTACATGATTTCTGAGCATCTTAATAAAACCTGACTTAAATACAGAACATCACTTCTTCTTCCATCTTTATTTTTTTTCTTCATAAATTCCTCTTCATACCCCTTTGTCTTTCAGTTAGAGGAAGCTCAGAGGAAATATGACCTCCTGGTGGAGCTCACCCGCAAAGACCAAGACCACAAAAGACATCTGGTGAGCGACACAACAGACTGTTCCACACTATTAAAAAAAAAAAAACTTATTTCAGGTTCATGGGAAAAACAACTTTACACACACAATATCTTTGACAGTTTGCATGTAGAGCTTCTCATATTACAATATTAAATTTACAAGCTGAGTTTTTTTTTTCCATCTCCAGAGAGAGTTTAAAGACCGAATCCAGCAGCAAAAGTCTGTACAGAACAAACTGAGGGAACAGAGGCAACAGATCGCCCGGGCCAGAAAGTATCACAATGACTATCACGTTCAGCATCGTGCCCGACTGATGAAGGCTCGCACTAAAGAGGAGCGGGTGGGTAATTAAGCCGTTTCTGTGTTTGTGTTGAAGGATATGGAATAAAATTTTAAACCAACAAATTTAACTAGAGGATTGAATAATAAATAAATAAATAATAAGGGATTGAATTAAAGAAAGAAATCCATCGTTCCCCCCATCTTTGCGTTCAAACCAATACAAATAAAAAAATTAAACATGCTTTTGATGAGTTGACACTTTTGATCGTTTTCTAAAAATGGACCCCAAATGTGACATGTAAAGATAACAAAAAAACCAGTGGACCTAAGATAGACCCTTGAGGGACCCCATAGATTAGCGGAGCCGTTTCCATAATTTTCACAAGCGTACAAACGGTACACCAGAGTGGGTGAAGGACTTGGTGTATGATCTTTAAAATGAAAATGTTTTTTGATACACTCTGAATGACCGACATGTTGTTATTCTCCCACAAAGTAAACATTAAGCTAATTCAAAACACAGGTCTGAAAACTGGATGCACAGACCAGTCCTTCCTCTACTAGTTCATAACAGGTTAAGCGGCCACGTAGATATGAGCTTTCAGAAACGAAGCGAGTCGAGCGGTCCCAGAAGAGGTGCGCAGCAGAACTCAGCTGTGCTAAAGTGGAGCATGATGTGTGTTTGCGAAACCTCCCTCGTGTCATTCATAAACGAGAATGAATTAACTCACTTTAGCGATCCAGTTTGTGGTTGTCTATTGTTTTAAACGAACATACAAAGTTGCTGTGCATCATCAATATTTTATCGGTAATAAATTGTTGTTTACTCTCACGAGCCGGTTGTCGCAACTAATGTCATCAGTTCATTACATTACTGAGCCACAGCTCTGTGAGTTATTGTTGCTTTTCTTCACACATCTGCCAGCCTGACCCTTACTTTTGTATGTTTGTGAAAATGATGAAATCTGTGAATGACCCCTAACTGTATTTGCATTTAAATATTGATGTATTTGCGAAGGCGCCCAGATGACCCAGTTGTATGTCGTTTATATACGTTTGCAGATGTTTCGGCAGCTTTTTGAGGAAGGTTTGGAGTTCCAGAAGCTTCGGCTGAGAGAGCAGAGAGCTTATGCCCGGGAGCAGAGACTGGAACGTGAGAGACGACACCAGGACCAGATCGAGTCTTTGGAAAACTACTATAAAGATCAGGTAAGACACACTGCAGTCACCTTGCATGGTCTAAATGTAACGGGTTCTTTTTACACGGTGAATGAAACACTTTTGCCATTTCAGTTTTCACTGCTTGCTGAAAAACTTGCACAAGAGCGAGAAGAGATCCAGGTTCGGAAAAAGGCCCAAGAAAAGGTAAACATCTTACTTACAATAAGAACTTGTTCAAAAATAATTACGAATGTTTGTAATTCATCAGGACGGGATCAAAATGTTCTAAGTATTTTGCATTCCAGTCATGCAGAGCATGCTCTTGATAGTCAATGCAAGCTCAGCCCTCCAAAAATTACACAGCTTGTAAATTGCATGAAATTGTTGCAACAATAAAGAAGCTGTTTTCTTCAAATCCACCATATTTGATCGAAATAGCAAATTTTTTGAGTTTGAGCCAAAAGGTGCAATGCTGGTGTATATTTTTTTCTCCACATTTATTTAGTTAGTCTGAAAGAAGCCATGTGGAAACTTAATGCAACTTAATGTGAAAATTGAATTAAATCATTCCATTAACAATAATTATTCACAATCTCCTCTTTAGGAAAAGTGTTTAAGACTAGTTGCCATAATCATTATTGGTCTTTTCCCTTTGACAGGCTCTGCTGAAGATGAAGCGAGAGCTGCGATCCCGGATGGAGCGCGAGATCAACGAACTGCAGAAAACAATCATTCAGAACGACGAAGATGACCATTTCCAGGATCTCGAGGTCCAGAGGCTGCGCAATCAGATCCACATGGCTTCTTTCCAGTACAACACCAGCTGTCTGCACTGACAGAAGTGGATTAAAATAAGTTTTAATGGATTTCTGCAATTCACAACAAACGGTACGAGGAGCTGGTGCACAAACGGTCGTCTCCTCAGGCGTCTTTCTCAAGAGATTTGCACAAGAGAAATTAAACATTGTGAGAAAGTTGTGAATAATAAACACGCACTGACAAAAATAGCTTTTAGCTATTTCAGCTTCTTCTTCCTCTCACCTCAGCTGCTACCCCTGAACTTAAAGACACTTTGGACCAAGTCCCTTTCCTCCTTGGGTTTTTTAAGAACTTGATGAATCTGAATGTTCTCAGCAGTAATCGTGCTTTTATTGTAGAATAGGAAATTGTTCCTTTTACCAAATAAGGACCACACCTGTAGAGTTAAGACAACTGTCACACTGACGAATCTTAACTTTATTTCTTTTTACAGATGTCTTCCTTTTTTTAATACTTTAACCATGCAAATTATTTATTTAACTTTAATGTTTAGATTTTTAAACTGTTGCAATTTTTAATCACCAGAGGTGATAACCCATCTGCCACCAGAACCTTCTTGATTGGTTTCTACTTCTAATCAAACCTAAGACGTGATCCTTTTTAGAGATATTGATGGTTCTGCCATTTTAAACACTATCAACACTGTGTTGTAACTAAGGAGCAAACATGCCCCCAATAAATGTGTGGAATCACTTTGGCTGATATGTGTTTATTTGTGTGCATAATGAGTTACTGTCCTAGTTTAATGAAAGCAACACACAAAATACAAATAAGGCCATCAGTGCAAGCGTTAAAAATGTTAAAACTGAAAGCATCAGCTTTTAATCCCTTTTTATGAAGAATTAAAGTCGTGTTAGGACAAGGAGTTAAAATATCACAATTGCTTCTTAAGAACGTGATTGCAACATTTCAGAGCATAAAGAGGCTTACCTGGACGGTGTGATCCAACTGATAGTCCCTCCTTTGTATCACTTCAGAGGACCAAATCTTAAGTTTGGTCTCTGCTTCAACCTATTTGGCTGAAAATCACTTCCACTATAACTTTCGAGTCTTGACAAGTAGAATAAATCTAAAAATAAAATTAAATACGTACTTTAAATGTGCCAAAGTACGGTAATAGAGCTGGTCCATGATAAAATGGATTTTGGACCATACATTTTTTTTATCCTATTTCAATGTAACAACAGTACAAAAGGTAAAATATAAACATGTTGACCACCACGTTCAGGGTTTTAATCAACAGTTTGTAGAAAAGCAGCAGCAGTTTGTGAATCTGCAGTCGAGTCCAAACGGTCAGCTCGGCGACGTCGCCGCATTCTGTCCGTTGACCTGGAGGTCGCTGCTGTCGTCGTCTGGCAGGTTGGTCCACTCAAAGCGGTACGGACAGAAACTGCACGCCTGCTTAACGACAATCTTCAGTCCGTTCACGTGTTTCCTGACTGTACATCGATGGTTACATTTCTGGCAGGACTTGAAGAGTTCGAGGATGCACTGTTCGTCCACGACAAACTCCGACGGGCTGAGGGAGACAAAATACAGCAGGTAGGGAACCAGTAAAGTAATTGGGATTTGAGGAAATTGTGTCCAAAAGAAGTTTAACTGTAAAAGCATCTGGATCAGTTGACTGTTGAGGGCGTACCTTCTCAAATCCACCTTGTAACGTCCATCACCCACACTTAGGGATGTGATGAATTCTTCATCCTTGTCCATTTGATCTGCGTACAAACTCATTTTAAGCATTTACTTTCATGCAGAAAATTGGTCTCTTTGTAAGAGATGATTTAAAAACAGCTCACCTTTATCTTCTGACAGTTCTGTGGTCGTCACCTCATCTGAACTCAAGCTTTGGCATACAGCATCTTTGTTTTCCAGCTCCTTAAAATGCAATGCCATCAGCAGAAAATTTAGTAAAAAAAACATAATGGCAATAACATTAGCTTCCAACATCCAAAATGGAAATGTTAAATTTGAGTTTGAGGTAAACAGAAGAGAGCAAAATAAAAACTTCTGTTTAGTTATCAGGTATAGACAGTCTATGGTCATATAATCTGCTTTATTCTCTTTTCAACAAACTGAGTTTTAATTGAACATATCAGAAAACTAATTGATTTCAAAGTTTAGACAGATTTTATTTTGATTAAACTTGTTAATAAAAAAAAAAAGTGCTGCAATTAGTTTTAAACTTCCAACAAAAGTATATTAAGTTATGGTTCTTTTATTAGACTCATAAGAAAATAATCAGATTTACCTGTTCAGGTGTAGACGACTGAGCAGAAGTCTCCCGTTCGCCAACGAATGAACTCATGAACTCACCAGAGTGAACGCTCTCACTAAATAAACACAAAGAAGGGGCAATGGTTTAAATAAACTAGGATTTAGTTTATAATTATACAACGCTCTATAATCATAGTGAGCTGAGTGAAAATAAGAAAAAAACTTCATAAAACATTTATTGACTTCCTCTTACCAAGATTCAGTTGAAGAGTACACTTCAAGTCTGGGCTGATTTTGTTGGTTCTTTTCTAACTCGGTCTGAAAAAAACTATAATATAAGAAATGTATAATCCAGCAGCTCTGAAACTAGATTCATGTCATAATCAGCGACCAAAACGCAAGTTTGTCTCGTATAATATGGGAGTCATTGAACATGTTATTTTGTAATGGACGCGAATTGTTTGTTTTTATTTGTTTTATATTTTATCTTGTTCATTCAACTTTTATTTATGCAGGTTAGTCTCACTGAGCCATGAGGACTCATTTAAAAGAGAAACCTGTTTTAAACAAAGAACACAGAGGAGGAACAGACGTCAATAAACAACCATGTAAAATGAAAAGTAAATAGAAAAAATGATACAAAAACTAAACAAAAACAGCTGAATTATAAAGCATGAAGTTAAAGTATATTACTCCTTGTATTAGTTCTAGTAATGGCGTATTTGAAAAAGAAATAAAAAAAAAAAAAAAACGAAAAGAGAAAACTGCTAAAACCAGCTTTATTTTTTGTTTTTATAACAATCAATACAATTCAGTTTTGGCCAAAGCTTGAAAGAGCCACTGCAAAGGGACCAAACAGCTGCATGTGACCCCTGAGCCATCGCTAAGTGAGGACAGTCAGTAATGGTGATGTAGGTGCAGAGCGAGAGAGTGTGGTTAAATAAACGTCTCTTCCAAAACTGGATGAAGGCACGAGGGTATTAACGACACGGCATAGAGATTTTTTATTTTTGGCATTCAGTGGGCATTCCATTTCTGGCACATCTGTGTTGGCGTGATGGGATGACCCCAAGCTCTCCAATCAATATCCTCAATTTGGATTCCTGACACATTTTCCTCGGACATCTCTGGCTCTCTGATGGGATGTTGCAGCATCACAAGTTCCCACAGCTCGTTTGGGGAACGGCTACACTCTGTCCTGATGTGATGGTCATTCCAGCCGGAAGAAAACTTGTCCAAATCAGCCTCGAGTCATGTGACCATTGTGTGAGCTAAATTCTGAAATACATGATGGCAACAAAAACCCAGAGACTTTGGTAAAATGTGTCTGCTTCTAATATAAAACAAAATATGCCATTTTTTCATAATGATGACCTTATATGACCTTAAATAAAAAATAAAAATAAAGTAAATTTTAAGAATGACAGTTTACAACCATATGTGTTCATTTACATACAAAAACAGCCGAAATGGCTAAAAGTGGGTCAATAATGCCAATGACTGGGAGGGACAGAGAAATCAGACGATTCTAAAGTAATGGTTGTATTATTTATGCTCAGATATGTTGAATTATTCAGATGTTTGTTAAAACTACCTTATATGAAATAACTTGAAAACGGGGGTATTTCACCTGCTTTTGGAAAACATAACTGATAAAGAGTAATTTACTTGGGCACATTATGAAATGCTGCTCTTCAAATATTTCAGTAATTTCAGTAATGGAATTCTCTATGATCTTATCACTGTTTCTGCACATCTACCTTTTATTATTACGCATATTCATCACCATTATCTGAATTCACTCGTGACTGAAAACAAATGAAATATGGCAGCTTAAAATTATTTTTGGACTGGAAATAATTAAAGGTAGTCATTGGGAAGTTGATGCTTGTTTGTTGAACTGCAGAAACAGGAGTGGTTTTTAAAAAAGTTGATGTTTATATGGGAACAAGACCAATTTTGAATAGTTATGCTTATTTGCTGAGTGAAGTAAGCCAATATGATCCTAAAACTATATATAATAAAACACTTATTACCAATTAAAAGTAATTTGCGATTTGAGTTAGACTGGATTCAAGTTAAAACGGTAAACTTACCGATCTAGCAGAAGTTTTGCAAAAGCTGCGTTTGTTTCAATGCCTAGCTCCGTCTTTACGTCTCTCCACCGCTCGGCTTGATTCCCTATATTTATTCTCGACATCTGTCTTGCTCGATCTTTTTCTTTCCTGGCACGTTTAGCAGCAGATTCAGTCTTATATTTCCACCTAAAGGTTCTCTCCGAGATTCTAGCATTGTCCGCTTCCGCCATGTTTGTTTACCTACACAGCCAGTCCTGTCGATGTGGGTCAGTCACGTGACCCAGTTTTCATGGAGTGTGGACCCGTATTTCAGAGACAACTGTCAACTGAACGCCGTCAAACTGCACCACTTTAGGATATTTTTTCATGTTTCATTTCATACTTTGCAATGAATATATTTAAGCTTCGACTCAGAAAAGATTCGAGCAGGGTAAATGTTAAAACGGTACTGCAGTACTGTTAACTTACCGGTCCAGTAAAAGTTTCGCAAAAGCTGCGTGCGTTTGGATGCCGAGCTCCGATTTGATGGCGCACCACCGCCCCGCTTGATCCCCGATATTTATCCTCGACAGCTGCCTTAGTCGTTCTTTCTCCTTTCTTGCGCGTTTAGCGTCAGATTCGCTCTTGTATTTCCACCTGAACGTCCTCTCCTCGACTTCCCGCTTGGGCGAGTCCGCCATGTTTGTTTACTTAAAAAGGGTCAGTCACGTGACTCCGGCTTCGACGTGGGGGTTCAGCTTTTCGAAGAGTGTCAAAGTACAAACAACATATTTCCATATATGCCTATGATTCAGACGAGTGCTTTGTTTACATTCAGGCCTTACCCCATCAAGATTTGACATGTGTGACATTCCCCTCGCACGGTTTTCTTCTTTATTGCTATTTATTTATTTATAAAGTAATGTGGGCACGAGCGCCCCCTGGCGGTAACAAAACGTTACTCGTTTTCTGTTTGGTTCAACTAAAATCAAACTGAAAATCAGTTATTTTAGGTTGTGTTATATATTTCTGACACCATCATAAGATATTTTACACAGGTAATAATTTAAAGGTTATATTAAACGCCTGAAAATCGCTGTTAAAATACAGCTTTTCAATTATTTTTCATTTTAACTTTATGCTTCAAACACAATTCCATCCATCCATTATCTTTACTCGCTTCTTCCTTCTCGGGTCGCGGAGGTCACTGTTGTCCATGTCCAGCTGTCTCTGTACGAGGCGGGGTACAACCTGGACCTGTCTCCAGTCCATCACAGGGACACAATTGCCCCTTATCCACAGGGCTGGTTCTTGTAAGGTCCCAAAGACAAATGAGACAAACAACCATTCACTCTCTCACTCACCTAGAGACAACTTAGAGTTACCAATCAGTCTAGCGTACATGTCAGTGTCAGAGAGTCTTTATTGTCATTTGCACCACATGTGGTACGTGTGATGAAACAAAATTATGTACACAGGGTCCCATTTACATCCAACAATAAAATGCAGAAGAAAACATTACTAAGATCTAAGATGTGAA
>JARVGQ010000547.1:18248527-18264495 GCA_031762355.1 Hypsolebias martinsi | reverse complement strand
GTTGCTGTTGTCATCATCCTTAGTTTGTAGCCAAGTCTCTCTTGTAAATGAGTCCTCGAGGCTCAATGAGATTAACCAGCCTAAATAAAGGTTGAATGAATGAAAAAATAATCAAAATTAACTCAGCTAAATATGTTTAAACAACAATTAGATTTTTTTATTTTTTATTTTGAATAAGTACTATAAATACATCTATGGGATTTTACTTTTAGCAAACCAACAGCTAGCCTTTAGATTACATTTTCACTGGTAAAATAGATGAAAATAACATATTTTCTACCAGCCTCAACACTTCTTAAAACATCAATGCAAATATTGGTGTACGTGTCACGAAGGTTTACAAACTAATTGGGAAGACACCTACAGATGCCCACTGAATCCAAAACCAGCGTAAACTAAAAATACCTTCAGCAAACACTGATGTAATCTTTCAGAAGTACACGTTCTGCTGGAGCAAAAGGAGGAAGCTCAGTTTGTGAGAGACAGTGTGGTTGACCACAGCAACGCAGATGTGTCTGACTGTCTGACGCTTTAAGCCCTTCATCAGTCAAGGTCAACACGAAACAAGGCTGTCTCAGTTATATTTACATCTAGAGGATCAGAGAACTGAGGTGCACACGGTAGACTCAGAGTTAAAATGCATTATCTGTCCTGTGAATCAAACCTTGTAGACTAAACAAGTGTTTGTAAAAGACAGGGTAAAAAAATCATAGCAATAATAATTAGGTTCCTATTTTATTGCTATTTTTTACTGCTATTGTTGCAATCCTGCAGAACAACCTGGAACATCTTAGAAAAAGATCTGAAGCTGTTGACTTTGACCACTCAAAGGGATTTTAAACAAATGTTAAGTTTGTGGCAAAAACCAAAGCAGACATGTTCCTGTTATCAATTTATAATGTAGCTGTTTTTGTTTCGTTTTTATATCGTTTCTTATATTTACTGTTCATTTTATATGCTTTTATACTGTATGATTGTCTGTTGTTGTCTGTACCTCATCTGTGTTCTTTGTTTAAAACAAGTCTCGCATGTAAATGAGTCCTCGTGGCTCAATGAGGCTAACCTGTCAAAATAATGGCTGCATAAATTTAGGATTTTCTTGTTTAGAAGAAATCACAAAATCAGAAAAAGAAGCAGTTTTTCTTAAAACAAAGGAAAGCATCTTTAAAGTGGTAAGCAGCTGGTTTAAAACTTTAAAACAGAGCAGTTTCAAATTACTACATTTACCTACCGGTAATTGTGAGATGCGTGCTAAGGAAAGAGAAGATAGTTTTAGGGTTGTACACAGGTTTTGTGGATTATAACCATTTTTAAACTAGTAAGCTCAAATATAATCTTAACAGTTTTGCTTCTTTGCTTCATCATCACAGCTATGAAATGATTAAGATATTTTTAAAATTTTGTTCTCTCTTCCTGCATATGTATTTATTTATGTTTTCAATTCTGATTCAATCAAAGACACTCCGTGTTGTTGCTATTGAACATGTTTGCGTGAATTCCTTAGAAATCACAAAACTCTTACAAAAAGTGCAAAATGAATATATAAAATTTTAAATGCATTTGTGAAACTACATAAATGTTGTCTGTTATAAGCCATGTAGTTTTTTGAGAGACTTCATAAAACTAGTTTCTTCTCAACAAATTTCCAAGTGATTTGTGTCTCCAAGTATATTTTGTGATAACTAGCTGGACTTAAGTGACATGCTATCTATTATCATAGCCCAGAAAAGCGTCTTGTTCTTAGAGAATAAATGCTATTGCAAAAATTTTCTCCTAGTCTTACTGTTTTTTTGTCCTAATTAGTCTGGAAGGGCATATTGCTGTGCCATAGTATCAATAATTGTTAGTAATTGTTCACAAAATGTTGCATATCACATCTAATGCTCCTGTATTCGTCTGTAGACCGGTCCAATATCTCTCAGCTCTGAGATCTTGTTTATTGTTTGAAAGGTTTTTTTTTGTTTGTTTGTTTTTTTTGGTGTATCAGTCTGAAAGAAGATAGACAGGGAGCTGTCTGGATGATTTCCCTATAAATAACTCGACTTTAACCAAACTCAAAATATTAAACTGATCCAATGATTAGATCGACTACTACTGAACATGTAATAATATGACTGGTTGATTCAAAAACACCCCCACATCCACGAGGGGAAAGGTGTGCATGCAAAACAGAAGATTTTATTTACATTTTTTTTAACTTTTTATAGGCATGAATTTAACAAATAGTCCATGTGTGGTTTAATTTAATAGGAAATTCTTTTTAAGGATTTGTCAGCATCTTATACACTGACTAATTCCTTTAGTTTCATGTTGTCCGCAGAATAAAACAGCAAAATAAAATAAAATAAAATAAAAAATAAAAAAAGATCAAAAAGGTTTAAAAAAAATTATTTACCAATTATCTTTAAAAATGAAGCCGAACAACTTGTAGAATTTTTAGGACTATAACTGAAATAAATTCCTATATCCTATGACTATCTTCTTTTAAAGCTCTGTAATTAAAAGCACATCATTACTAGTTCATTATTTACAATCTTTGAACAAAAACAGGTCTGTATTGTGACATGGACCCCGACGGGTGTTGAATGATCTAATATTTAATTCTGGTGATGATTAATGTCTGAAGCTTTGAAACGGAGTAGCGTAAACACTAAAAACATTTTGGACTGCAGAGGAGGATGGGTAAGAGCATAAATGACAAGAAGAGCAAAGTAAACAGAAACACAGAAAGGACAAGTGAAACAGAAACTTGAAGTGGTTTGACTGGTTGCACTGGTTTCTCTTTACAAACTAGACATTTTGAAGTTTCATATAACAAGGTTATATGTCTCTTTTACTGAAGCATGTATGAAAGCAATGTGTAAAAATAAACTCAGTCATATTTGTAAATGTGGCCTCTGCATTACTTTGTTGCTAAACTGCAAACAGTGTCTGTGTGTCAAAGATTAAAAAGATGTTTAAACATTACCCTTGCTGTAAAGTTTAGTTTATCTGCTGTGATCAAACTGGACGTTAAGAGTGCAAAAGTTTGGTTTTATTAAAAAAAAAATAATAATAAAGTTTTTATTTATATACACTAAGAAAAATAAACGCAACACTTGTTTTGTTCTTATATATGAGGTGAATTCAAAGATCTAAGACTTTTCCACAACAGGACTTTTTCTCTCAAATATTGCTCTCAAATGTGTGTAAATCTGTTAGTGAGCACTTCTCTGCACAGATGATCCATCCACCTCACAGCTGTGGCGTCAAGATGCAGATTACACAGCATGATTGTTGTACAGGTGTGCCTCAGGCTGACCACAACAAAAGGCCACTCTAAAATGTGCAGTTTTATCGCACAGCACAACAACACAGATGTTGCAAGTTTTCATAGAGGGTGCAGTTGGCATGCTTTAGTTTTAATTACATTTTAGTCTCTTTAGTATAAACATGCGTGCTCGGAAAAAAGTTGCATTAAAAAATTTTTTTTTAAATCATCTTGTTAATCTTGACCTTTTCACAACATCATCTGGACTCCATCAAAGTCAGACAAGCAGTTAATGAAGATGACGAAATAATAAAAGCTGAGCTTCAACGCACAACCAGAGCCTGTTCAGACACATATGGTTAGAATTTGACCAAATGGCCAGATGCTGATTTCCCAAACATGTTTATCCTGCCAGACACAGTCATTGCGAAAAGTTTCGACAAAGATCCTGCACCAGAAGAGCAAAAACGGAAAAATAAATAAATAAATCAAATCTGCACTTTTCTTTGCTCCTCTTGTTCTAACAACTTCTCTCTCACAAACTAGATGCCAAGAGGCACATAGACCACCTAGACAGCCCAAAAAAACACTTCCTTAAATGTTGTTTATTGTGGTCATGTAACTTACTGTTCTTGTTTACATGAAAACCCTGGAACATTTTTGTAGTTAGACTTGTCTCTGTACTGACTGTCACTTCGAAGAGAATATAGGAACTGATGGGAAGCAAACAGCTGCTGTGCCAACACGTGTTTTGCATTTTTCTGACTGGGGTCAGCTTTACAAGTCCAGCTCCAGCAGGGTCAGCTTCCTCTGAGCGATCGTCAGTGAAGGCAGGTTGCTGACAGAAAATGTAAACTGACACACGCACACTCACATCAGCACAAGATGGTAAGCATGAAAACATCCATCAAACTGTGTATGCTGAGTATATTCATATGTTACAGACCACGTCAAAGCATGCACAGGGATAATTTTTTTTTTTTATCTGTTTGCACTTGTGTGAACTCACATTGTTTTCCCTGTATAAATGTGTGTGTGAGTTTATGTAGGTTACCTGAGGTTAGTGTTTTGGATGTCCATGGCCACACGGGAACCATTTGGACTTGGGCTGCATGAGGAAACAGGAGAAGAGATGGGAAGAAAAGACAGTGAGGAACAAGAGAGGGCAGATAGGCAAAAAAAAAAAAAAAATGGTAAGAGAAAAGGATTGGATCATTGAAAACAGTAATGATACAAGAAACAAAGAGAAAACCCCATACAGAGAAAGACATGACAAGGACACAGACGGAGTATAAAGTTTTAACAAATAAAAATAGTAGCAGGAAAAAAATATTTAGGCGACAAACCATGGTTAAGAAAAATCACACACAAATGATAGAAAAAAAAATATGTAAAAACAAGGATGGGCACAGACCATTAGCAGAAACAAAAGGTAATGGGAAGAGGAAAAAATACAGAAACAAATTAAAACAAAACATACATCAATGGTCTCACCACACACACAATTCTTTCAGGTAGATTACGGATTCTCTTGTGCATCAAAGGCATCATCACAATGCCAACATGTTTCTAAACCAATGGTTCCGAACTGTGGTCCTTGAGGAACACCATCCTGCATGTTTTAGCCATTTCCCTGCTTTGACACACTTGATCTGAATGAATGAATGAATGAATGAATGATTAAGAGGCTTCTGCAGAACTCAAGTAATTAAATCAGGTGTGTTGGAGCAGAAAAACAACCTGAAACATGCAGGATAGTGTCCCTCGAGGACCAGGGTTGGGAACCATTGATCTAAACTGTCGTGTTTAGTCTGTAAATATTCTGTCATCAGAGCTTGAAACTAAATTCAGTCACTTACTTGAGTACTAGATGTAGGTTAGCAGACAGCCGAGGGTCTGTGAACTGTGTTGTTCGATTGTTGTGGTCGACAAAGTAAACGCGACCGGTGGCGGTGTTCCTGATCTCCCAGCCTGGTGGCAGTGGACCCAGCTCCTCACAGTTTACGTTACTTAGGTCCCTGAGTGGAGTGGAGGGGAAAAAAATCGGACATTTTCCTCATATGTGCATATCTGAGGGCTAAAATATTTTACTTACAGGGTGGTAATGTGACAACGGTTTGTGACAGTGACTAAATAATGTGAAGTACTGTATTACGTACAAAGATTGTGATGAGGTGGAACTTTTTTTGCTAGTTTACAGCACAATGCTGATCTGCAACAATATAAATGCTTTTTTTATTACTGGTAAGTTTTTTTTTTTTCTTCTAAATTCATGTTCTTTCTTCTCTGCTGTACACTCCTATCAGCAGATGCCAAAGTTCTGATCAGACGACGCCACAACTTTTTGTTTTTATGTGTGAAGTGGAGATACTTCACTGGGAATGAAAAACAGGCTTTGTTACCCACTCTTCACAAATACTGAGTCAGTTTAGCAGCTCTGCCCAAAATGACTGAACCCAGATGTTGCTGTGAGCTGGACGTTATACTTATTTGATCCATCGCATAGCAGGAGCTCAGAAATGGCCAAATATTGCAATGCAGTAGTGATTGTTTTGGAAATTTGGTATCAAACGATTGAGAGCGGACAAAACATCAAGACTGATGAAATAACGCTGGCTTGTTTTCAGTTCAACATCCATCCAAAATATTTCAACTGAGAACAAAGAGCCATTAGGTCAGCTGACCATAACATTTAGCAATGAAGCAAGAGCCTGATGTGATTTAGTCAAATCCATTCCAGTCTCACTTTTTCTTGCCGATATCATGTCGTGCATTAGGTTTTAAAAGACAGCAAGCACGGTGCTGTCTTTAATTCAATGTTATTCTAGAGCCCGATACAATTATGGTGAAACAGTTGAATAACAAAAGGGTTAAAGAACAAGGATCTTCAAAACTGTTTTATAAGAATATACAAATTATAACACTGATGAAAATATAAAGATTAATAAAGGTACCTGGGTACCCGGGGGTCATGCCAAGTACTGACTCCAGTCTGAGTATGAAGGAAATACACTTGGCCCTGCTGGGTTGTTCTTTGCTCTAAAAAATAAAATAATTGGGTTATAAATATGACACAAAAAGACAAAGAAGCAAACTTCACACTGCTGTTCAGAGTGCTGTGTAGGCCTGTCACGATAAAAAAAAAAAAAAAAAAAAAAACTGCTGGGCGATTGTCTCAGAAATTATTGCGATAAACGACAATATTGTTAGAAATTTGACAAGAATTAGTCATTATTGTCAAACTTAAGAAGAAATGTTGGTTAATTTGTTTTGCATGTAGTACCTTTTTTTGAGCGCCGGACGGCAGTATAAGACTCATTGAACAGAAGGATGGATAGTGAGGGAGCGAGCAGTGTGTCTTTTAAGAAAAATGGGAGGGAGGCCCCTTGACATGAAATGGGATGTCTCTCTTTCCTATTTTTCAGTTCTCAAAATGGCGGACGCTCGGTGTGGTTTGAGCTCTTTAGCATAGCAGTTTTCATACAAAGCTTTTAATTAAAAAAAAAAAAAATTTAATCAGTAAACAAGTTCTCAGCTTCTTTTTGCAGAGAAAAACAACCTTTTAGACGAAGGCACAAGTTCCAACCGTGAATTTTGGAGTTTCGGCAAGATGGAGGTATTTCCCCCGAGGTCGGCCTGTTAGCTGCTTTTAACAATCCAAAAACACGATTTTGGACGTTTTAAACTGAATTAAAAGAGAAGGGGGAAATTGAGGGGTCAGTGACGAGCACCGGAGTTGAGACTTTTGTCATCCAGTCTTCAGTAGAAAGAGAGAAACGCAAAGAAACGAAGCCGATAAATGAAAATGAGGTTGATAATTTTAATTTCTCATGCGATTAACTGATTTATTGTTTATTGCAACAGGCCTAGTGCTGTGTTTTGTTCAGGCATTGATGGATATATGCAAAGTGGGTTTGTATACTTTGGGGAAATAAACCTTCGTTTACAATTTATGTGAAAAGCAAATTGCTGAGAAACATCAGACTTAAGAATTTCTTTAGTCGAGTGTCAGACAACTTTAATCAATTAATAATATACATTTTTCAGAGGGCTTATAATAAGAGGATGAAGAACGCTGATCTTTATAGTGCTCTTTGCAGCTATTTAACAGAGGCACCCTAGTTTCCTTGTAGCATTTAAAAACAAATTGTGTTGTTGTTGTTAAGCAAAAAATACTATAAAATAGAAGGCATAAAAATAATCAGGAGTGCAGTGCACAGATTCTTAAATTGTTGGTCTCATGTATCTTTTGTTTTATGGAGTTCATTGATTATTGAATACAGCAAGGAAAATTCTGGCACAATCTGGTTTTACATGGACGTGTTACATGTTGTTAAAAGGGGTGTATAGTCACAAGCTAATCAATCACAACACCCCCTAGCTCAACTTCCTACTGGCACCTCTTATTTCCTGTCCACCTCTCATTTTCTTTTCCCCTCCCCACACATTGCCTCTCTTTGCCCACCACGCCCAGTAAGTAGTTCAGAGGGTTCAACTGAGGAAGACAGCTCTTAAGCTGCTAGGCATCAGTGACTCACTTTGCCCAGCTCGGCCAGTCTGAGTGGATGCAGCAGGACTTTTCAAAGGGGGCACGGGTCCAATAGTGTCATTTTGAATCACTGGTATACAGAACCACACTTAAAATAAAACATATATTTTTTATAAAAGACTCTGTGGGTATTGTGGGTTGCACCACAGCTTGCTCCTAAAAGCACACTTTCTTCCTGAAGGAAAAAGAAACTGTTCCAGTGTTGCTAGACAAATATACTTGTATAACTTTGACCATTATTTTTCCAGTGAATTTGTTTTGTGTGACTGAAGTCAAATTATTAATTACAGTTAACTATACTTTGAACTATAAAAGAAACTAACCCAATTTGTGGTCAGAAATATTTGTTTTTGCAAAGACAAACATTTCCAAATGCATTAAATACCTTTATGAACACATATCAGTTTCAGTGTTTTTGTATAAGGTGTTTTATACTTTATGTCCTCTGTATAGTAATATGTGCCCAATGTCTAATAATTTTGTAGACATCCCTATTTGCCTTTCACAATTTGTAATTTCCTGCTAAGGCTATTAAAAATGCTAAAGACTCATTCTGTTACCCAACTTTATGTTCAATGAAGGAATTTCTCCAGTTTAAAATGCCATCGATGATGGTGTGAAATGATGTATGGTAACTCACCAAGTCACTAAAAATGACCAATAACAGTAGGATCTTTTTTAAAATCAAGGTGCAGCTTTTTAAAATTTTATTTGATAAGAAAATCGTTGAAGATTCAAGAGCAAACTGCACACTGCAAGCCTTTGAAGGAGATCTTAGTGCATCTATCTTAGCAGATATCACATAAAATGCAGCCCGTGAAGAAAGGCACCAGTCTTTGAACTATGAAACTGAATATTTTAGGGTTAGATATAAAAAAAAAACTCAACCTTTTGTTTCATAAGGCGTCAAAAGCTAATGGCATCATCAAAACAGTCTACAAAAAAATGTAATTTAGTGGACAAAGTTTATTCATCCCATTTTTCATTTACAAATGATCACAATTAGAAATGTATGATATGTGAGAGTTAGGAGAGATGATATGTCTCCAGTTTTACATTCTCCATTGGCTCTGTGTCAAATTCAGAACAGACGTTAAAATCCTACTTTTAACCTACCGGTACAAAGCCTTCAACAACCTAGCTCCATCTTCTAGCAAAGATCCTATTGTTTCATAGTTTGTGCCCAGACTGCAGGTTTACTTGTGGTTCTTAGAGTTTCTAAAAGTAGAATAGGAGGCAGAGCTATAAGTTATCAGGCTCCTCTCTTGTGACAACACCTTCAAGTTTCTGTCTGTGAAGCTGACATTCTGTCTACTTTTAACATCAGGCTTAAGCCTTTTCTTTTTCATTAATCCATTAGTTAAGATTGGCTTGGGTTTCCTGAGCTATCCCTTAGTTACGCTGCTATAGGCTTAGACTGCTGGAAAACAAACTGACCATATTTTCCCACTCTGCTGCTGTCTACCTGCTCTATTGTTCATGTTTGCATTTTCAATTATTTTTAACATCAGTGTTTTTCTTTGACTTTCTCCCCACAGAAAGTGTACCTGGATCAGTCATTTTGTGTTTGTGTGTACCATATTTTTCGGACTATAAGGCACACTTAAAATCCTTCAATTTTCTCAAAAATCAACAGTGAGCCTTATGTATTAATTCTGGTTGTGCTTACTGACCTCAAACCGATTTTATGTGGTTATTGTGAATGAGTTGAATAAAGTTTGACTTATCTGACCTTTTTGTTTCACTTAATGCGCCTTATAGTACGAAAAAAAAACTTTTATTTTCCTGTCCTCTCTAACCCCAGCGAGTCAAGACAGATGGCTGCCTATCCTGAGACTGGTTCTGATGGATGTTTCTTCCTGTTAAAAGGTAATTTTTCCTTTTCACCATCCCCTGCGTGTTTGCTCAGGATGGGAAGTTGCAACAAATCAAAGATTTGACAGTCTGCTAGATTTTGTAGACAACTAAATTTTACTAATTGGCATTTTAGAATGTCTGTGAATGGTTTTGTACAGAACCCTGAGACATTTGTTGTGAACAGGCACTATAATAATGAACAGAACTGACTTTTTGAAGTTCTGAATCAGGAATAGGTTATAGCCCAAAGGAAAGTTTTGTGTGTGTGCTTCACAGCTTTCGCTCACCGTAACCCTCTGGCAGGTCAGGCGGAGTATGCAAGTGTGTTCGACTCATGTAATTCCGATGTCGCTGCGATCGAACCCGTCGCTCTTGGACCCGTTGTTCGCCCGGCGGTCCACAGGCCACTGCCCCGTTAACGGGAGTCATCACTGGCGTGTTCTCGTCTACCACACAGCTCAGCGGACGCCCTGATGGGCTAGAGTACTCTGACGCTGGCCTGAAAGAGAGCAAAAGTCAAATATGTTTGTGTTTGAAACATGCAGTCTTCTGTATGTGAACTATGATTCTATCAATGTACTGACATTTAATAAATGAACACTTAACAGATTTATGTTTGCACTTGCATTATTTGCATGAGCAATTCTAATGTTTGAGTGAATGTGTGCGTATCAAATATACATTTACGTAAAAGCACTGTAAAAATACAAAATGAGTTTAATTCCATGTTGGGTTAAATTATGCCTGGAACAAGAAGTCATTTTTTAAATGTTAAGCTATGCACACAAGAATTATGCAAATACTGCATAAGCCGTGTCATAAGCCCACAAGAGGATTAATGCATTTTCTGATATAAGTTATGAATTGAGTGAAACATAAGATTATAGGCTGCATTAAAAAAAAAGAACAAAGAGCCCTCATGACACGACAGCCTGTGCTAGCGTACATGTTACTCAAGAACAGAACTGACAGAGATATGTGATAAGCAGACTCAAACACAGACAAGGCGACTTACTGACAGATATTGTATATATGTGTGTGTGTATGTGTGTGTGTGGGTGTGTGTGTATTTGGGTCTTACCACTGTCTGGCCAGCGTTACTGACGCCTTAGCTATCTAAAGCCTCAGGGCCAATAAGCCCTCTACACACACGTCTCTCCCACCCATTTCCTCCTTCATCGTGCTTATTTTTTCCCAACTTCGCCTTAAATTTATTTTGTCCTCTCCCTATTCTCATTCATTTTACCCAGTTTCTAATTCAGCACAAACTAGTTAAAGCTCAACATAGTGTCAAGTCACATGTCACGTAACATCCTTTTGCTTACCTCCTCATCTTCCATCTTAATTTTAATATTTCCATTTTAATTTACACCTCAGTGCAGAACTACTTCTTACCATTTCCCATTTATCAATCCTCCGTTTGCTATTCTGCCCAGGGGCGACTAAAGACA
The DNA here is from genome assembly GCA_031762355.1 of Hypsolebias martinsi. Taxonomy (NCBI): domain Eukaryota; kingdom Metazoa; phylum Chordata; class Actinopteri; order Cyprinodontiformes; family Rivulidae; genus Hypsolebias; species Hypsolebias martinsi. The sequence goes on along the minus strand of JARVGQ010000547.1, from coordinate 18,253,388 downwards.
TGCAGTAGATCGGGTGAGTAGGAGAAGTTTGTTTGCTTACTTCCCTAATGACTCCACTGATACGAGCAAAGTAGGAAGGCGACAGTTTTTTCAGCAGCAAGTGTGGGGTGGGGTGGGGTAGAGAAACCTGGGTGCCCGACTGACTGGCTAGTTTGTTTAGCTGCATGCTTGTTGGTCTCTCTGTGTGCACAAGAACATGTTGGGGCGGGGAACTGAGGAAACCAACAGCACTCATTACCACCAGACTAATTGTTGTGCTGTAAGTGGAAGTGTTTGTTTTTTTGCCCTCTCTAAAACAGGGAAGTGAAGGGAAAGTATCACTACTAGCATTACTGAAGTACAGTACATTAGGATGCAGAACATGATGTGTTATTTAAATATATGTTGATACACAGTATAATTTTTTTAAATTTGGTTTATTTTAAAGGTAATTTTTACACAGCATAAGGGAAACTAAGTTTAGGATACGGTATTCTCAGCTGGTACCTGGTAGGTCTCTCCCACTGTGTGGTGCGCGTGATGTGATTCAGATATTGTATCCTTCCAGAGGCTGTCCTTCTCTCCTCCCAGCTGTTTCATGAAAATATCAAAACAGACATTTAAAAATCAACATCGACCGGTAGCTTACTTTAAACATAAAAAAAATCTGTGAAATATTTATAAAATACTGTAATCAATTTAATGAATAACAGAAATTTAGTTCACATTTGTTTATTGCCACAAATAATTGTTTCTAAAACCTCACTTAAGTTGAAACATTCAAAGGCAGTAGAAACTACCCCATGTCATACCTATACTTATACATGTTACTGAGTATATTCACAAAAGCTGAAAAAAATTAGACTTAGAAAATATCAGTTACGATGAGTAGTTTAGAATGAAAACCTGATACTGACCCATCAGGCAAATCATTGTCAAACAGACGACTGCAGTCTACCACTGGACCCCCGGTCCCGATGCGATCTCTGGACTGCAGACTCACTACCGTTACAAAAACAAGGAGTAGATCTTGACATTTACAGACCGTCTGGCTCAAACAGTAATGACTAATACAGTGTCTCAATTCCAGATGGCACTGTAATGTAACTTTGTTGTTTAAAAAAATCCCATTGTTTACTGTATATATTTTTTTAATTTAATCGCCAAAATTGTTGTTTCAATATTCTGAATACAAAAAGCACAGGGAAACTGACCAGACAGTCCAACTCTCGAATCATAAATAAATACAATCACCAATTTTACTTTGTAAGATACAGATTAATGCAAAATTATACATCTTGTAACATAACTATGACTTTACTTTTAGTCTCTAAATCTAAATGAAGAAAACATGCAAGTGAAAATAGGTGGTTCTTACCAACTATCTGTCCTCTCACAGTATCGTTGTCATTGGGGCCAAGCTTATTCAGATCTAATCTCTGATCTGCAATGAACAAAACCATTAATTCATTAATCTGTTACATATTTTCAGGCCAAATGCATCCATCTATAAAGGAAACACACTAGACTATAAGAACAGAGATGTGGCTCTTCGTGTACATCAGGAACTTCTTTACAGGACAAAAACAAAGCTAGCAAAGCCTCTTTCATCTCATGTTCTGATTATTAATTAGCAAACGGTAAAATTATTTTGTTGTATTCAAAGTTTAGCAAGTTAGCAAGTTAATCAACCGTTTTCTATTTGTATGTTATTTTAACAGCAATGTTCAGTCAGGTCATCTGGACGGTTTCTTTTTTGCTAAGACTTTTCGTCCTTCATCCAAAGGACTTCTTCGATCTGAGGAGCCACAAACAAACTAAACTGATTCCCACAAACATCATACTCCATAGTGGAAAAAACAGTGATGCTATCTAAGAACAAGCAAACTGTTTTTTTTTGTTTGTTTGTTTTCTACTATGGAGTATGATGTTTGTGGGAATCAGTTTTGTTTGTTGGTGCCTCCTCAGATCAAAGAAATCCTTTGGATGAAGGATGAAACATCTCAGCAAAAAAAAAAAAAAAAAAAAGTTCAGATGACCTGAATTAATATTGTTGGATTTTATACCTGAACTAGTGAGCATGAACTTTGGTGTTATTTTAAACAGTTCAAAATGCCAAAGATGATTAACAACAGATGAACTTGCTTTTTTCCATGCACAGGAGAAAAAGAAACAAAGTGAAACAGTCAAAACTCTTATTACACTGTTTTGTCTTTTAGTAAAAGAAGAAAAAAAATTGAATCCACATGTCAAAAAGGGATGTACGTACTCTACTTGAGTGAAAAGCCTCTTGTCACCATGTTCTCAGATAGATTTGTGTCCACATTAGACACTTGAAGCCATCTTTTGCACAAACATAGACCAACCAAATACAAACCGGATTCCAAAAAAGTTGGGACACTAAACAAATTGTGAATAAAAACTGAATGCAATGATGTGAAGGTGCCAACATCTAATATTTTATCCAGAATAGAACACAAATCACAGATCAAAAGTTTAAACTGAGAATGTATCATTTTAAGGGAAAAATATGTTGTTTCAAAATTTCATGGCGTCAACAAATCCCAAAAAAAGTTGGAACAAGTCCATTTTTACCACTGTGTGGCATCCCCCCTTCTTCTTCTTCTGACTTGCCATATCTGCATTTATGTATATATAATTGTAATATTATTATAATGTTATTAACAAAGTTTTCATCTTTTTTTATTTTTCAGATACCGGTACATATCCCTATGATATTTTCTGAATAGAGAAGGAGTCTATGCTCATGGATTTGATGGTCAGGAGATCATGAATAGATTTCCATAATGTGTTCACAGAATGACAGAAATAAATAAATGTTCTGTTGTTTCAGGTTCGTTACATATATAACATGTCAGGATGGCTCCATCTTATGGTCTTCCCTTGTCTGTGCACCTTGTTTTAATCCCTTCCTTGTCTTGATTGGTTTCTGCTTGTGTTCCCAGTTGTTTGTAATCATGTCCTGTCTTGTCTGTGTGTATATAAACCTGTCTGTGAGTTCTGTCCTTTGTCTTGTCATCGTTCGGTCTACCCTGTCCTGTCTTGCCAGTCTGTCCTGTTAAAGTGAGTTTTGCTGCCCTGTCAGCCATTTGATTTATTATCATTAAAAGTATTTATTTTTATATAATTCCTTGGCCTCCTTGAGTTTCTGCCTGCATATGGGTTGTTTCCTGTTCAGCTCCGCCTGAAACCCTGACAGAATGACAAGACCAAACAAAGACCCAGCAGGCTGCTCGTCCTCGTCTGTGCTCACCCCGGAGGATGAGCAGCGGCTCCACAGTGTCTCTTGGGCACTGTTTCGTACAGTGTGCACCCCCAACGACATCCAGGCAAGATGAGTTGCAACACAGGATGTTTTGGGTGAATTCCTTCGGCTGCCAGGACTAATCCAGTACCCGAAGATGGCAAAGCTCCTTGACATGGCACTGGAGGAGCTATGGGTGCTGAATATCATCCATCGGGCTGCTGACCCCCAGCCCACATTCCCTGCGTCGCCTCCAGAATGTTCTGCACCTCTTGCTCTGTCACCAGTGATCCTCACAGCTGCAGCCCCTGTGGTCGCTCCCAAGCCTACTGCAGTCCCTGTAGTTTTTCCACCTCCTGCAGCCCCTGCGTGTTTTATGCCATGTGAGGACCCAGCCTGTCCTGAGCCCACAGACCCAGACTCACCTCCCCCAGTTCCAGAGCCTTCCGCAGAAGACCCAGCAGTCAAGGTGGATCTCACGCTGCATGCAGCCCCCGAGGTGGATCCCACGCCGCATGCAGCCCCCGAAGTGGATCCCATGCTGCATTCAGCCCACGAGGTGGATCCCACGCTGCATTCAGCCCACGAGGTGGATCCCACACTGCATTCAGCCCGCGAGGTGGATCCCACGCTGCATGCAGCCCCCGAGGTGGACCCTGCGCCCTCATCTCCAGCTCCGGCGCCCTTGGCTCCGGCGCCCTTGGCTCCGGCTCCTGCGTCCTCGTCTCCAGCTCCTGCTCCTCGTCTCCAGCTCCTGCGTCCTCGTCTCCAGCTCCTGTGTCCTCGTCTCCAGCTCCTGCGTCCTCGTCTCCAGCGGCAGCTCCTGCGTCCTCGTCTCCAGCGGCAGCTCCTGCGTCCTTGTCTCCAGCGGCAGCTCAGGTGCCCTCGTCTCCAGCCACATTCATGGCATTTGCAGCTGTGGCTTCTTCCCTAAATCGACCTCCAGAGCCCCTGCCTGATGATGGACTGTCTCCCGGTCGCCCGCCCGCCCGGCTCCTGCTTGCTGGACGGCTTTTCGGCCGTCCGGACCTTCTTGTGTTGGTTTGTGTTTAGTTTTGTTCTGTTATTTGGTCCTTGTGTTTGTCTGTGGTTGGGTCCGCCGTCCTTGCAGTTCCTCCCTCCGCCCGCCCTGGTCTTTTGGGGTGGGGGCCCTTGGTGACGCCAGGGGGCGTCCTTGAGGGGGGGGTACTGTAGGGATGGCTCCATCTAGTGGGCATCCCTTGTCTGTTCCCCTTGTGTCACCTCGTTTGTTAAGCTGGTTTCATCCTTGTGTTCCCAGGTGTTTGTAATCATGTCCTGTCTTGTCTGTGTATGCAAACCTGTCTGTGAGTTCTTGTCTTTTGTCTTGTCATTGTTGGGTCTACCCTGTCCTGCCCTGCCCAGTCTGTCCTGTTGAAAGTAAGTTTGCAGTCAGCCCTTTTGATTTGTTATCATTAAAAGTATTTATTTTTACAAAACTCCTTGATCTCCTCGAGTTTCTGCCTGCACATGGGTTGTTTCCTGCTCAGCTCTGCCTGAAACCCTGACAGTTGCAATGGAGTCATTCAGCAAAACACAACAGGAAATGCTTGCTGAAGATGGGAGACTGCAACAAAGTCAAGAGTCAATGCAATCTGC
>JARVGQ010000547.1:18168635-18183770 GCA_031762355.1 Hypsolebias martinsi | reverse complement strand
ATCAGAAGAGTCCTCCTTGCGTTTTGGGAGCCATAATGAAGGGCTAACAAAGGGCTAATGGCCTACTGGGATGCTAGCGACGCCGTCCTCCTCCGTACAGTACTGTAGTCCTCCGCCGCTGCACCGCGTACTGTATTCTTCCGCCGCTGCGTTACGTCATTTAATGTTGTAAAACCGACGTAAAAACCGACGTAAAACTGACATAAAACCGATGTAAAACCGATGTAAAACCGACGTAAAACCGACGTAAAACCGACGTAAAACCGACGTAAAACCGACGTAATCGCATAACTTGAATAAGGCAGATGCGTTCGTAACCTCGAAATGTTGTAAGATGAGGACTACCTGTACCTACTTGAAATTCACTGCTATATCAGTCTCTAAATCTTTTCTCCAATTTATATGGTGACACCAAACATTCTATACTTTAAAAAAGTTATTTTTTTAACTGCTGAGGTGTTTTTTTACACCAAAAACATTTGCATGTTCAAGAGGCGTAAAGGGAGCAGGAAATCTCCATTTTGTAAATTATTTGCTTTAGTGTGGACTGAAACTTGTCATTTTTATTAATATTATATCCTCTTGTATTTTTTTCTCATTGAATAAATCTTGTAGAAATTATTTTCTTTGTCAGTTTTATTAAAATAAATGTACTGAACATGATCATGAATGAGCTCAGAGCTTAACGGAGCAGGACGCTGAGGTGGACTCAGCCTCGGGGTTATCTTGAATAGAAACAGCGGCAGAGAGCTTGATCTCTCTTTATGCGCTTTTAATTACACACGGCTGGCTGGACTCCAATCCCCCAGAGAGCTGAGGTGAGGCGCCTGTCAAGACGGAGGAGAGAAGGGGGAAAGTGAGTGGCAAGAGGATCACAGGCTCCTCCGAGGGTTAATTCGGCAGACACATTTACAAGAGCTACAGGCGGCTGTTGATCATCCCACAGTATATTGAGTGACATACTGAAAACAACTGTCAGGCCAAAGTGCTGCTGTCTGACTTCTTGCAAAATGAGAAATTTGATGACTAATATAGAGTTTTGGCCCTCTGACTTGATCTGTTTGGGTTTCATCTCAGTGAAGAGTTGTCAGATTGACAGTTAGTTTTGTTGAGTAATTGAAAAAGACAGTTATGATTAATAGCAACAGCTGATCGATTAGCTGAATCCAAACACCAGATTAGGCTCAGGCTGGTGTGTTTTCACTGCCCATACAACACCTTCAACTGGCCATGCTCACTCGTGCACACATACTGACACAAGTCCACACAGATTCACACATTACTGTAAGTTATGTTTTATTTATATACAGTAGCCGTATATCAAAAATTGACCTCAAGAGGCTTTGCAGTGTGTCCTGACCTTCTCATACAGTCGCTCTCTCATATTCACTGATGCACATTTCTGAGCATTACTGAACAGCTAGAACCAAAGGAGTAGGGCTCTCATACACAGCGAGACCTCTTTATGCATCAGAAGCGCTTCATTGATGATTCTCACCTTCCTGAATTGCACTTCACTGCAAAATGAGTGGAGTAACCTCCAGGCAATGTCAAGGTGAAGGAAACGTGTCACTCCCTCCCTAGCGAGCTTTTCATAACCGTCTCTCGCTCTCTCTGGTTAATGACTGGAGCATGGGGAGTGCTACCTCGGCCATCAGATGAGCCCAGACGTGCTACTTGGACTATAATCACAGGCAATCATCAGCTCTCTTTGGTGGATTTTTGCTACTCTGGATTGAACAGTGTGATTCTGGAGCTGTGGTTTGGACCACAATGTGGAGTAAGACAACAAATGGGGAAGAACAAGGAAGACATTGGTTTAGAACTTGCTGTGCACAAATGAAATTTCTTTAATGGAAAATACGTAGTGTTTCGAATGGTAGCAAGCTGGTATTTGTTAATTAGAGCTGAAACACAAAATGCAAGTAATGTTGATATAAACATATACAAAGTTATTATACCATTTTTTGGATATGGGATGTGGAAAACCATCTAAGAGCTGTTTTGCTGTTTGAGTTCTCAGTTCAGCATGAGTTTATTTCTGGTAGCAAGGCTTCAGGACTTTTCTGCTGTTCATTCTGCATGTCCTTTGCCCAGCAGGGATGCAAAAGACCTTGTAAGGGAATGTTAGCAAATGCACAGGTTTAGGGAAACTCCCCCATATGTAACTACCATATTTTCTGCCGGACACGTCGCACCACCCTATAAGTCGCATCAGTCCAAATATGTCTAAAATAGTGGAAAAATCCATAAATATGTTGCTTTGCCATATACGTCGCATGTATTATGCGTCACTGCTGATGTCGCATTTGTTACACGTCACTGCTGACAACCCGGAAATGTGGGCCAAATCTGGAAATGCGGGCCGGTGTTGTGCCAAAAATCGTTAGGCTGCCAAATGGCGGCCACGGGAGCATCCACAGGAGGACTTTAACAAGAATTTAACAAGATTAACATTTGAAAACAATTATTTGTTTGCTTTAAATTATAGTAAAGGTGTGTCTTAGTCTAACATTTGCTTAATAAATGCACTTTGAGAGTCAAATCAGTTGCATTTCAAAACCCGATTCGCGGAAGCGGCAGGCATGCGCGGAGGGACGAGCCTCTGCATTTCTTTGAAATTTAATAAGATAAATACCTAAAAACAAATGTTTGTTTGCTCTCAATTATAGCAAAGGTGTGCCTCGGTTTAACTTTTACTTAATAAATGCACTTTAATGGTCAAATTAGCTGCATTTTGCCAGGGCGGTGCAGCTGGCTTGACTTGCTCCAAGCAGCGAGCAGAAGAAAGGTGACAGTATATGGCAAGCTAATAGTGTCATTAATAGCTGGTGAAGATTCTCAGTCATGCAGGACATGGCAAATTCAAAAAAGTTCAAATCACAAACAATGTATAAAGTAAAAAATAAAAAATAAAGTCCAGTTGTTTTTGTCTTGAACTTTTTTGAATTTGTCATTATAGCCATGTTTACCTATTACATGATACGATGGCATGCCATACTGTTACTACTACTCTGCTCCCATCAAGTGGCTGAAAGTGGTACTGCTTAAAAAACATTGCAGTCAGAATGAATGAAAACGGTCATATCAGCCAAAAATTGGTTTAGAAATATGGGAAAACATCCATTAATATGTCGCTTCTGCCTATAAGTCACAGGGCATGTAAATTATGCAAACAAGTGCAACTTATTAGGCGGAAAATACGGTAAGTCTTATATTGGATTCACTTTTACATAGTTGTACAACTTATTGTAAGATTATGTTTTGGGTGAACTGTAAACATATATTTTTTTCTTTTTCAAAAAGATCAAAACGTGCACAAACAGAAAAAATATAAAGTGTGTGTACAGACACACACACGCTTCTTACTGAGACTCGTCATATGGAGTGTGACAGATGCAGTACAGCTCCTCCGTGCTGCCCTCTTGACCCCGTTTACACTCCACACAGATGTAGTCGTCCATCTTCTTCGCCTCCTTCTCTGTGATGCCCACACAGTCTCCGTGATACCAGTTAGTGCAAAGGTCGCAACCAATATAAAATCTGCACACAAAACCAGAGTGATGATGGTTATAAGAGTCTTACGATCAATACAACAAATAAACATAGGAGGAAGCAACATCGGAGGAAAAGTAACTCAAAGTAACTGTTCAAATGTGGATGAATGCGCTTCACAAATGTTATAGAGGAACTTTAGAACAGAAGGAGTACAGTAGTCTCTCGCTACTTCGCGGTTCAACTTTCGTGGACTCATCTATTGCAGTTTTTCAAAATAAGATTGAACACGAGAAAAAAAAAATGTACACGACACTTGCTCGTCAACTTTTATATTACCGTACTCACGTGATTGGGACAATACGGGATACCGTACAGTAAAAATTTAACAAAAAATAAAATACTTCGGACAGGCGCCGCCATTTTGCAGTTTTCTCTCAATAAGCCTACACTGTATTTCCACTCATAAGGACTACATTTCCCAGAAGCCAACAGTGCTCCACCAAGAAGCCCCATTTCCTTCTGCTGAAATACTAGAGGGAACGTTTGGACCCGATTGTAATAAGTTTGGTGCTTATTAAAGTGACTTTGGTGCCCAGCGGATGCAGAGAGCCGCACGGAACCTACAGAACAGGACCAGAACCAGACCTCCAGACTTATCGGTGAATCTTGAGAGCTGGTAGACGGCCTACGAGGACTTCCAAGCGGGACGCGTGCCATCCAAGGTCCGACTCTCAATCTGGAGCCCACTACCCCGAGCCAGAGAGCCGACTAGAACCGGCAGAGTGGGTCAGCCGAAACAGAACCAAGTCGGAGCGGAACCAAGCTGCTGCTGTTCTCCAGAGCTAGTGAGTAAAATGTAATAGCTACATATATGTTACTAAAGTTAGTAGGTTTAAGAATTTAGGACATCGTGGGCTTCATCATTAAAGAGTAGGTCTGCAGAAACAGAACTGAGTCGGACCGGAATCGAGAGCTGCTGCTGTTCTACAGAGCTGGTGAGTAAAATTTAGTAGCTACATATATAGTACTGTATGTATGTTGTTAAAATAAGGTAGGTTTAAGAGTTTAGAACATTGCAGAAGTGTGGGAAGGGTTTATAAAGCCTTAAAATACATATCAATACTAAAATAAATAAATACCTGTATAACGTTGCTACTTTGTGAATTTGCACTTATGTTGGGGGGGGGGGGGTGATCCCTGCAATAAACGAGGGACTACTGTAGCACTTCCTATCATATTTGTGAACTACATAGTTTAGGATGTGTAAACAGTACATACAAAAGGGACTAAAAATGTCTAGGGCCATTAGTTAAATTGTCCTTGAGACATTGAGAGTGCTTTAACGTGACCACATTTACCACTAGTCTTGGTATTAAATAATTGACAGCATACTTGGTCTCATCGTAGGGCGTCTTGCAGATGCAGTACAACTTTACATCCTTCTTGCTCTCCTTTGTGCTTGTTGTAGAGATCATCTTCTTCTTCTTGGACTTGGCTGCTGTAGCCAGCTCCCTCTCCTCTTCCCGTTTCCTCTTGTGTGTGGAGGTGACGGTTGTGGTGAAGTGGTGCTTTGAAGAAACGTGTTTGTGGATCAGAGTTTGATGTTTCTGACTGTGGGCTGCCGTAGCTGCAGCCACCTGAGCTGCTTGGAGAGCTGCTGCTTGAGCGTTTTCCTTCGCCCATCGCATCCGCAGCAGGTCCCTCTTTAACTCCTCCTGAGGAGTGTGACACAAGGACTAATCAGGTTACAGTCAGAGGTACTTTTATTTAATGTGTTAAATAAATATCCAGATTTGTCCAACTTTCCAAGCATCGCCTTTTATTACCTGAGCCTCCAGCTGCAGTTCCTTGTCAAGAAGCGCCCTCTTCTTCAGAATCTCCATCTTGAGGCTCTCTTTGTGCCTGTAAAGAAGCATTGAGAGCTTGCTAGCGTTAGCTAACCTCCTCTTGGCCTCGACAACCTCTTCCTTTTTTCTTCTCTTGGCCGCCTGCCTCTCATCTTTGTCTATTCGGTCCAGGATGTACTTCATCACTTGGTTGCACACAATCATCCTGCACAGATTTGAAAGTAAAAGTAATTGCATCCTTCTCATTTCTTGAAATATGAACTTCAGTCCAACTTCTGTTTAATGTGTGTTCTCGTTATAAGTACTGTAATCTGACACTGACAATGCAGATCACAAAAACACCACACATAATAATATAGTAGCCTATACGGCAATATACTGTTCTGTGTCTGTAGAGAAAATCATGCATCTCATCTAAAGACACAGCCTAAAATAATAAAATCAATGAAGGGCCCATTAAAAAAAAGCAGTCTCTTTAGATATACATTGCATTTCAAGCCATGTACACATAACACTCCTAAACGGAGAAAAGAAAATACAGTAACTAGAAACTTCCAGGAGAAACTTTGACTGGGATTGCCACGTGGCAGCCATTTACAATTTTTGATTTGATATTACAATGTGTTCGGGTTCACTCTCACCATACGATTTCAGCTCAAAATGGCAAAATATCAACAAGTTAAAATATATTTTTTTAATATGGTGGCCATCTTGAATTTTTTTGAATTCATTATGTGATGGGGAACGTTCTCAGCTATAATCACACCAAATGTTATCTCTATGTGTAAAAATAGCTGTGTTAAATCTATTTTAATGTATTTTTGGTGGCCAACTTGAATTTTTTTAATTATTATTTATTGGGCATTGCTCTAAGCTACTACACTGAATTTGAGCTTAATATCTCTAAAAATGGCAGATTTATAGCATTTTTCCTTTTTGAGCTCAGGTGGCTATCTTGGATATTTGATTTGCAACCAAAGTCTATGAAAAATTACTAATAAAAATTGAGTCTTTGTTTGCAAATTATGTCGTCATGGTAATTCTAAAGCCAATAAAAGTAATAGCACACATCACGGTGCCAGGCCAGTCATTTTGAGATAACATTTGTGGAAGTACACTTTGCGGTTCGGGCCACATTAAAGTTGATGGAAGAGTAACAGATAAAGTTAAGAAACCCTGGTCAGGTGGATAATAATAGGTGGCTGTCTTACTGCATACCAGGCAGTCCCTAATAAGAGGCCCAAGAGAGAAACCATTATCACATATCTGATGCTAAAATTCAGAAATTCCCCCCAATCAAGTCAAAAATACTGACATGCAAACAATATGCCACCTAAAAACATTAAAGGTCAAATTTTCACGAGCAAAAACAGTCTGGCTGTGTTGATGTCCAATAAGACTTTTATAATTACTAAGTCTTGGGCACAATTATGGCTTTGACCTCACATCTCATTCCTTTTCTGGCTCAAAATTATTTCTCTCTCCTTCATCAACCAATCAAAAGTATCACCTCTAAAAGGTACAGACAAAAGTTTTAAAGCCTGAAATTAAAAGGGCAAAAGCAGCAACTGATTTTGTTTTTCCTCCAGTGAAGATTTTATTTAGGAAAAAAATCAAGAGTTTAATTCATGCCAGTGCAGCATTTTGGGGTCTTAATGGGTTAAATGCAGAAAGATAGAAAGGAAGTAAGATATGAGCATGGTTCTATAGTCTCTTTTGATTTATACTCTTGCAAATTAAATAAAGGCTGACAAAATGTTAGTGATAAAAAGAGACAAAAATGAAGACGCACAGATAAAATCTCCACTTTGAACAATTTCATGAGAGCAAATGTCAGCTTATGACAATAAATCCATATAATTCATGGGTCTCTCTTCCCAGTATGTTCACTTGCATTTGCTAATATTCACAAATAAGATCGAAAGTTGGTGCTCCGTTCAAGCATGCTTTAGTGCGAATAACACACAAACACACACGGTTGTTGAGGTCAAAAACAGGTCAGGGCTTCTACAGCGAACACACCGAGGTAAACAGCAAATGCAGCACGAAAGCAGAGAAAACTGAAAAAAATGAAAACTGCACACGGCAAGTTGATGTCAACGCTCTGCATTATTACAAACCGAAAGATATTTTGAAGGAAAAGAGGGAGGAAACGGACGACATTAAGGCATGGAAAAACGCATGAAAAAATAAGCAGAACTGGACTACAGGCAGCTGGTTTAGTGATGTCACGGTACTCAGGAGTTGGTGTTTCAGGTCCGTGTGAATGAAAACAGTGTTGACACAATGTCTGTGGACATAAACATATGGCTGTCAAGGTCACCTATTGGTCAGAGTTAAATCTATCTACTGCCTATAACACAAGCAGGAAAAAGACTAATTTTTTTAAACACCCAACTTCAAAAAGCATTTTATAGTTGTCAAAATTTGACTTAAAACAACAAAAAATATAGTTTAGTGCCTTTTAGAATTAAAAAAGTTATTAAGTACTACACACAAAATGTACAAAATCTTCAAGTTGAAATACATATACCGATCGATTAAAAACACACACATAAAAACAAACTTTTTTTATTCACCCTTTCACCAAGACAAGAGTATTTTTTCCCCTAGATTAAGTAGCTGCTTTTGTGCTGAAATAAACGTTTATTTAAAGAAAGATGTCTTAAAAGCATGTGAATCATTAGTAAAAAAAGTGATTATTAGTATTATTTGTTTTGCTTTGAGTTAATGCATGCCAACTAATGAAGCATTTTTTGCACTACCAAGTTTTTTTTAAAGAAAGGTTTATATCAGGGCTATTCAACTGGCGTCTTGCGGGCCATTTCCGGCCCATGGGTGACTTCAATCTGGCCCACTTCATTAAAAAGAAAATTATTTTTTATTTTTTGGGGGGATGTTCTGGGTCAAATGCAATAAAATAAACAAATTTAAAAGGTAACAGATCATTGTAAAACTTGTTTTATTTACCGGTATATGATGACTTTAATTGCTGGATGTCCAGCCTGAGCTGTTGGCTTTCATAAATTGTGGCCCCCTGAGCAGTTTTGCTGAATAGCCCTGGCTTGTATTAAAAAATTTACATTGTAGGGTCATAAACAAGACATAACTATCAAAGTTAGAAACTCAAAGCATTTCAAGCTGTTTGGCACCCTTCAACATTGTGTTAGATGAAAAACAAAAACACTGCCCAGCCGGTCATTGCATAAGGACATGAACACTTAGAGGTTTGATGTAAAAATAAAAATGATGTCCCCTCACATGGATGAAACAGATTTTCTATGTACTTGTTCCAAAACTTGCTGCCACCAGACAGAAGGATGACTCACCTTCTTAACGATCCACAACATAAACTTCTTGACTTCCTAAATGACACCTTTATGTAAACATACAACACTTTCACAAACGCAGAAGGAAAACTCTGAACACAAACCTCTGATTTTCTTCTCTTTCTGCAGGAGTTATAGTCTTCTTCTGCTTAAGGTGCTCGATCACAGCATTTTGTTTCATAACAACCTAAAACAACAAAACAAAAAAGGGAGATATAAGCGCAAACTGATTTTCTGAACATACGATTTATTTTGTAGAGTTTGAGATAAAATTGTTACACTGCTGAAAATTGCACACCATTCAGAAAAGCAAAAATGATGTTCTCTCCATAAATGGAAAGAGCTAGCTTAAAAGGATTTTTTTAAAGGAATATATAGTAGCAACATTCTACCAAACATATAAAAGAGCTCTTGCGGAACATAAATTAAGATTAGTCATTAAATAAACAAGACTGCAACAGTTTTCATTCTCCGGCAGGTTCAGAAAAAAATCTTGGAAAAAAAATAATAATAGCAGATACTGGACGTTTATGGAAAAGGATTTCGACAGAGTCCCTCAAAAGGTGGTTTACTGGAGCCTCAGACAGAAAGGCTTTACCGAAAAGCGAGTTCGGATTGTTGGTTCCATGTACGAAGGTGTTAAAACAGACAAAATTGACAAAGGCAACAAAACAGCTTTTGAGATTAAAATTGGCGTTCATCAGGGTTCACGTTTCAGCCCACTGTTGTTTATTGTTGTGATGGATGCAGCAACTGAGCTTATAAGGAGAGAAGTGCCGTGGGATGTTATTTACAGATTGTGGCTGGAGATTTTGAAGTTAATCTCCGACATAGTTTCAGACAGTGGCAGCAGGCACTTCAGAGTAAACGTCTGAAAATAAACGCAGCAAAAACAGAGACCATGGTCTGCTCGAAAGCTAACAAGACCTTAACAATTACTGATAATAGAGGAAATGTAATGAAGCAGGTCAAAGGTCTCTCTTGTAAATGAGTCCTCGAGGCTCAATGAGAGTAACCTACCTAAATAAAGGTTGAATGAAAATCTGGGGTCAGTGATAAATGTCAAAGGAAGCTGTGAAGAAGACGTTAAACGCAGAATTGGTGCAGCATGGCAAAAATGGAAGGAAATGGCATGAGTGCTTTGTGACAAAAGGATGCCGATTCATATTAAAGGGAAAGTGTAGAAGATGATGGTGTGCCCAGTCTTGCTTTGTGGAGATGAGGTATGGACATTAAAGAGAAAGAAAGAGGAACTCCTGGAAAGAACGGAAATGTAGATGCTACGTGGGAATCTTGGGAACATCATTCAAGGATAGACGGAAAAATTACAATATCAGAAGAATGCTTGGCGTGGGATGCATCACAGATAAGATCCAAGAATTAAGAATGAGATGGTATGGGCATGTGCAGCGAACGGAAGATGACAATAAGGTAAAAAGACTATTAAACGCAGAAGTTTTTGGTCAACAAAGCAGGGGATGGCAGAAGAGGTGCATGGATATGATCCAGCGGGATATGAAGACACTATCTCACAACAAATGATACACGAAACAGAGCAAAATGGAGAAGGAGAATCCATGTGGCTGACCCTGCTCCGAACAGAGCAGGACCTACAGCCTGAAGGAGAGAAATAAGACTGCAACAGAGAGCAACAATTATTATTACCTACATTTTGGAGAAAAAAAATCTACTAAATACAAACAAACTTTACTGGATGTCAAAGATACAGAGACAAATTCCATCATATAAGCAAAGTAGTGTTGGGAATTTTGAAAAATTCTAAACATAGAAAAGGGCAAACAGCATTCGTGTATGTGATAGCAGGGAGGATGGGAGCAGACTGAAGTGATGCTTGGATTTGATAACTTTTTGCACACACACACAGACCTGTTTCTGAATAACATCGCTCTGGTTGACTGCGTTGAGGGCGAGCTCTCTCTTTGCTTCGGCGGCTTGTTTCTTCCTCTGTTGCTGCTGCTCTCTTAATTGCTGGATCTTCTGCAGTTGCTCTTGGACAGACGCTGCCTGGATGGTAACTACATTTCCAATCTGGACATAGGTTCAAATGTGGAAATCAATCTATGCTTTGAACCTAAGTAGAGTTTGTTTAATTTCAATTTGGTTTTGGTTAGCATGACACAGAAGCTGGGCTCAATAAAAGTCTTGATATTGGAGAAGAAAACATTACATTTAGTCAGGTTAAAAAGCACAAAATTTAAATTGAATTTGTTCCTATTTTGCAAGCTCAAAGCTTCTTAGAAAAGTCCTATAAAGATAGCAGTTGTTGCTGATCCAGCACCTGTCCACCCTGAGCTGAAGTGGTTCCACTGTGTTGTATCTGGATGGGAAGCTGTAGTTTGATGTGCTGTGGCAGAGAACCTCCACCCTGTTGAGTCTGTAGCTGGGCCAGAACCTAAAAACACAAAAATGTAATATATTTTTGAATATAATTATAACAACCGGCTCTGTTTATACATTCATAATGGCTGAGTTTCAGACCATCATAAGCAAAATTAAGTGAGGGCCTGGTTAAAATTTTGGCAGTCATACCTGCACCTGTTGCTGTAGTCCAGACATGCTGATGATCTGAGGGTTCTGCTGTAGCTGCAGCTGGGATGTTACCCCCTGAGCTTTGACCTGCAGTGAAGTGGGAGACTGAATGGGCATATGGGCCTGCGTCAGAGTGGGTAACTGGCTCTGATGAGTAGCTGATGACTGGGTGCTAGCAATGGACATTGGGGATGTCCCTGCCTGGACTGGAGCAGCAGTCTGCTGTCCAGGCTGCGTTGGAACTTTGCTGGGGGTGGGGGTGGAGGTGGGCTGGCTGGAAGTTGTAGCGGCTGGACAAAGAATAAGCAAAGGGAATTGTCAGGAAACAATCAAAAGAATGACAGCAAGAACTTTTAAACTATCACAGTTCTACATTTTGCAACAGGTTGAAAATTGTAATTTTCCATAAATTATTGTCACTAAGAACTCAAAAGGCACAAGAATAAAAAGTTATATTTCTCCTAATACAAACACTAACGCTTTGTTTTTGCCATACCTGTGCTTGATGCAGGCGTAGCTGCGGCAGCTAGAGGGGTGAAGAGGAACCGCTGCACCTGACCATTGGGCAGTGCTGCCTGCATGAGTTGTTGGCCAGGTCCTGGAATGACGGTGACCCCTTGAGGTATAAGCTGCAGCTGGCCAGTGGTCTGACCCTGGCCTTGAACCATCACAGTCAAAGCCTGTGGAGGACCACCAACACCAGCCAGTCGGTCTGAACTAGCCTGCTGCTTCTGTCGGAAGAGGACAGAAAAAAAAACTCAGCGATCACATGCAACTCCACTCTAATCTTAGCTGTAGTGCCTGAGAAAGTTTGATCAGCTCTGTTTATCTGTCATAATCTCACCCATTTCAGTAAACCTCTTTTTCTTAATACACCTCACTTCACACAACTGATGCACATATAGTGTACTAAATAAAACATATTTGCATACCACAATGGATTTTTAAAATAGATTTCTGAAATAGATTTGAAAGGTGCTCATATCTAAATTTTAGGGTAACCCAGACCATCCCGAGTTTCTCCATCACCAACCTGAGCGAGCTGTGTCAGCTGGGCCATAGTGAGTTTAACCTGGCCTTGGCCCGGTGGCCGTGGGGCACCAGGAGGTGTTTGGACTGAAGCCTGGACTGCTGCGTTGGGGCTGGCAACACCCTGGCAAGTTCCTGCGGTGACAGGACTGGCAGCAGATATTGCCGTGGAAACTGGCTGGCCACGGATTATCTGTGTCACTACCTGCTGTCCACCCTGACCTGTGGGGGGGAAAATGAGACATCAGGAAACAGGTAAAATATATGGGCACACAGTGGGTTACTTTTCCACTGATACAAGGACTGTAGTATATGTACGACTTGTACAGAGGCATTATGTCTAATGTGTGTTAGTAATCTGTCTTTATTGAACTAAGTAATCCAAACCTTATACTAAAACAAAATATGAGTTTGTTACCTTGCTGGACCACGAGGGGTGCACGAAGAATCGTCTTTCCAACTGCTCCCGTCTGCTGGACTGGTGTTCGTATCATTGTCATTCCTGGACGAATCTGACCATTACCTGCTAGAACCTGGAAGATATTCAAAATATTAAAGTAAAATAAAAAAAAGTGAATAACAATATTTTAAATGTAGGATCTACAAACCGGATTCCAAAAAAGTTGGGACACTAAACAAATTGTGAATAAAAACTGAATGCAATGATGTGGAGGTGCCAACATCTAATATTTTATTCAGAATAGAACACAAATCACAGCTCAAAAGTTTAAACTGAGAGAATGTATCATTTTAAGGGAAAAAGGGACTTTTTAAAATTTCACCTTCAAATGCTTCATTTGGCTTGAGGGCAGGTGTAAACGATGCTTGTTGAAACACGTCGTGGTGTTTGAGCACACTGTTGGTGGTGGGATACAGTGCACGTCCAGCTGCTGTGTTCAGCTTGAGGTCAGATTCCAGTGCTGCAACAAAGCATGTAATGGACAACTTGGCTCTGGTTCATCTTGGTTTGTGTTCCTGTCTCTCTCTCTCTCTCTCTCTCTCTCTCTCTCTCTCTCTCTCGCGCTCTCTCGCTCTCTCTCGCTCTCTCGCTCGCTCTCTCGCTCGCTCGCTCGCTCTCTCGCTCTCTCGCTCTCTCTCTCTCTCTTCTCCGGGGGTTTTTCATCACTGTTTGAACTGTGAGACGTTCCTCCAAGCCTGCTTTAGACCAACGAGGGGATTTCCCCAGGACTGGTAGATCCTGTGGTTTCAACCCCCTTTTTTTGGTGGGGGGGGGCTGTACTTCCATTAAAATGTATCCTCTATGCATAGAAATCTAAAAACAACAACAAAACCAGGACAATGGGGCTGGTTCTGGACCTTGGTCGCGATAGACAATTAACCTTTCCAGCTGTTTTATGGGAACACACGTCTTTCTTCTTCCTCTGCGTTGACACATGAGCTGCTGATGCGGCGCTCTCGTCACTTCTCATTTTCCTGCTTTGTAACACAGAACTGTGATATTGTGTGCGTTACAAACCATTGAGGATGTTTGTATGCAAATCATGATTAAAGTGTTGCTTTGCGTGTGCTGCTTGAGGCACTTTACTCAGCTGTTAAACAAAACCTCCTGTGGACCATTCAGAGCCCCGTGTCTACATAATGTGACCACTTGATGGAAAGGAGCTGTCCTTGAACAGATTGGAAATTTTACATTTTCTTTGCCTGAACTGTCCAGTTAGACCAAATTTAGTTACTGATCACATTGCACATCATCAGGTAGGTGTGTGTTAGGCCTGTCACATTAACCAATCATTCAATTACTCGCATGATAAATGAAAATTATCAACCTCATTTTCATTTATCGGCTTTGTTTCTTCGTCTCTCTCTCTCTTTACTGAAGACACTGGATGACAAAAGGCTCAACTCTGGTGCTCTTCACTGACCCCTCCCTTTCGCTTTTCTCTTTAAATCTGTTTTAACTGTCCAAAATTGTGTTTTTGGATCGTTAAAAGCAGCTAAGCTGAGAAGTTAAGCTGAGAAGTTAAGCTAACAGGCCGACCTTGGGGCGGGGGGGACCTCCGTTTTGTCGAAGCTCCAAAATTCACGGTTGAAACTCGTATCTTTGTGTAAATAGTTGTTTTTCTCTGCTAAAAGAAGCTGAGAACTTGTTTACTGATTTTTTTTATTAAAAGCTTTGTGTGACAAATGCTATGCTAAAGAGCTCAAACCACACCGAGCATCCACCATTTTGAGAACTGAAGAGAGACAGCCCATGTCACGTCAAGAGGCCTCCCTTCCATTTTTCTTAAAGACACGCTGCTGCTCCCTCACTATCCATCCTTTGGTTCAGTCTTATGTTGCATCTGGTAGTTGAAAAAAGGTACTACTGTACTACTGTACATGCAAAAGATATGAACAAACATCTCTCCTTAAATTTGACAATAATTACTAATTATTGTCAAATTTCAAACAATATTATTGTTTATCTCAATAATTTAGGAGACAATTAATCACCTAACAAAATTTGTTATTGTGACAGGCCTAGGTGTGGGTAATTTAATGATTCAGATAATATTCAAAGGAAAGTCCAAACTGTCAATCCAATTCAGATCACGATTAAATTCAGTCTGTTCCTTCCAGCGAACATACATTAAGTACATCATGAAATGCCAGTTGGTGAAAGTTAAACCTCTAAAGAAGTCATGGATTAATTTTATTATATAAAGATATACTACAAGTTTTTATGTTTTTTTTGAGACAAAATGGCTAGAATGCCAACGACCAGTACTTCAGCTTAAAGTAAGCAAAGTATCAGCCGACAGGGATCACTGACCGAACTGTTCAAAGGTTTTACTCCGGAGTTGGCAACATCTAATATTTTATTCAGAATAGAACACAAACCACAGATCAAAAGTTTAAACTGAGAGAATGTATCATTTTAA
>JARVGQ010000547.1:18055082-18065762 GCA_031762355.1 Hypsolebias martinsi | reverse complement strand
AAAAAGAAACTGTCCAGATGACCTGATTGAGAGTTATCAGATTTGACACCTGGATTACTGAGTATGAACTTTCTTAATTTATACAGGTTAGTCTCATTGAGTCACAAGGACTCATTTACAAGAGAGACCTGTTTTAAACAAAGAACACAGAGGAGGTACAGACAACAATAAATAAATGAATAAAGGTCTGAAACCCATTAACTTTAGGACCCAACTTAAAGTAATCAAGTTACTCTCTTTTGCAAAGTTAAAGTTTAAGTTTAATCTTAAAGCTTGCTCTTTACCCTGTGAACCTATCGGAGCCGCTCTTTACATATCTTCTCAATTGCAAATTATGGATCTGGTCAGCTGGTCTCTCAACGCAATTGATAAAATTTTCTCTATGAGAAGACAGGGCGAAGAAGAGCCCACTTGCCCTGATGGGACACTTGCAGCTGGATACACGATGGAGTCCTGGGGACAGTGGAAGATCATGTGTCTGTCCGTATTGTCGATTGAAAATGTAGAAGACGCGTACACAATTGGATTTATGATAACAGGTTTTCTGCTTTTTGGAGTTGGTGGTTACCTGGCATATTGACAAATGCGAAAAACATCGGCGGCTGTTCTGGCCATTGTGAGACTGCCTAGCTTGTGTGATGGAACGTGCCGTGCGGTGAGCACTCAGGCTCAAATGTTGTGTGAGCTGAGCCATAAGCTGGACGTGATTTCTGAGAATCGCAGCCACTTGCAGCCCTTGAAACTCATTGGCAAGAAGGAATCAACCTTGGAGAAGCTACAAGCTTGGTCCGACAGCGGTGACCACAAAATTTGTATGTTTGGAGTCGCCATTGAGATGTACCAGTAGAACTATAAGGCAGACAGAAAACCAAACAGAGTCGACCTGACCAAAAATAACAGTTTCTAAATGTTGCTATTTCTGTGCTGAGATTTTTTTGCAACTTTCACACTGTGTCCCGTCCTCTTCCCTCGTGTTTCTCGTTTCCTTATCTGAATAAAAAGGGCAGCGCCTCCCATGATGCCGCAGCCTCAGACACCTCTGTCTCCCCATGTCTATTTGTTTGTGTTTTTCTTGGACAGGGTGTACTGAAATGTAATTTTGTTGTGCTTCTGTGCAATGGCAACAAAGCTGATTTTGCTTCTGATCTTAGCTTATTACAGCCATGGTGACAAAAAATTCAGCTTCTGCTTGGTTTTAATGGAAACATTATAAATTCAAACTTAAGTCCGGCACTTTTTTTGTACAAATCTCACTTGTTAGCTTCTTTTCAAAAAGTCCCTGTGAAGACTAGACATTTATTATGAAAGTATTTAGTTTTCTTTTTTGCTCTCACAATTTTATTATTGGGTTTGTTTCATAAACATAATGTCTTTAAACATTCACAAGTGACTGTTCTTGACTCTTTGGGGCATATTTTTCTTCTCTTGCTAAGTGATTACAGATGTGCTAGCTCTGCCATTTATATCAGTTACTTCTAATCTTGTCAGGCTAAGGTTGACAAAAAGTTTACCCATCAAATGAAACCACAAATTTCAGTGTAATAAGGATAATTTTATTAAATTTTTAATTTCATTTTAATGTAAAAACACAAGTTGTGTATTATCTTAGAATATTATATTTTGTACACTTGTTTTATAATGCTTATAATGTTTTGTTACAAGATTTCTGTGAGGTTTGCTATGTTTGACAATGTTTTTAATAATTGTAAATATCAATTATAAGTAATTACACATTCTTAAATAGCTCAGGGTTTTACTTTGTAATAATTAAATATTGCGTTAGGTTTTGGAACGATTAAAAATTTTGGGCAAAGCAAAAATCTGCTTGCTTGTGCAATGTGTCAGATGTGGAAAACCAGTCCAAATTCCTACCAGCTGCGTCTCCTCTTGTGTTAAGCACATGGCCTGGAACAGAAAGCAGGGCCCAACCCTCTGAGCCTGCTTAGAAGTTGTTTTAGGCTCTTCTTCTGTTGAATGAAAAGTGCAGCATTGTGCTTATAAAGGCATTCTTTTATCCTCACTGGGCCAAGCCTGGTGGAGCAAGAGTAAGAAAAAACATACCATACTTTCTGCCGTGCAAGTCACACCGCCATATAAGTCACATCAGTCCAAATATGTCTATTAAAGTGGGGAAAAAAATTGCTTCACCAGACACAGTAAGTCGCATATATTATGTGTCACCACTGACAACCCGGAAAAGTGGGCCGGTGTTGTGCCAAAAATCAATTGGCTGCCAAATGGTGGCCGCAGGAGCATGCACGGGCGGACTTTAACAAGAATTTAACAAGATTAACACTTAAAAAACAATTATTTGTTTGCTCAGAATTATAGCAAAGTTGTGTCTCAGTTTAAGTTTTCTTTTATAAATACACTTTGACTCAAATCAGCTGCATTTCAAAAGTCGATTCGCAGCTGCAGGAGTGCACAGAGGGAGAACTTGCTGTGCACTTCTTCGACACTTAACAAGATAACCACCTAAAAACAATTATTTGTTTGCTCGACATTATAGCAAAGGTGTGTCTCGGTTCAACTTTTCCTTAATAAACGCACTTTAATGGTCACATCAGCTGCATTTCGCCTGGGCGGCACAGCGAAATGCAGCTGATTTGACGTTTGCTCAATGAGTTCCAGATCGAGACAAAGGTGGCTTGGTATGGCAAGACAAGTGTCTCATTAATAGCCACTTCTACCTATTAATGAGACACTTGGATGGGCATATTACTTGAGTGCCCTCTAGTGGCTGAAAAAGGTAGTGTTCAGTCTAAAAAAGAAGTCTGGTCCTGGGCATTCAAAAACAAAACAAAATGAATATTTTTTGAATGTCCAGGACCAGACAACTTTTTTTTAAAATTTCTACCTAGATTATTGAGCATGCATCAGGGTAGTGTTCAATATTTTCCATGTCAGAATGAATTAAATCATCAGATCTCAGCCCAAAATTGGGTTATAGATATGGGGGAAAAAAAACATAAACAAGTCACTTCACTGTATAAGTCGCAGGACATGCTAATTTATGCAAAAAGGTGTGACTTATACAGCCAAAAATACGGTACATATGAAAATGGTGAGGTATTGTATCTACATGTTTTACACTAGTAGTAGCCCCTCTGGCCAGCACCTTCTTTTATGGCTAACTGTGTATTTTATTTTGTGTATTTTCCCCCTGCAGTATTAAGTATTAATATCCAATATATTCAGGATTCTACGTATTTTGTCCTTAATTGCTGATTTTCTTAAATTTACAAGAGTGGATTGGGGTTGTTTTCAAATTTTTTTAACTTGGGTGAAATAAAATAAGCTGATTTTATTTTTATTTTTATTTTTATTTTATTTTATTTTTTTTTAGCTTGCTTGCATTTTTAAACTTAGACAAGTTTTGAAATTAAAAGCTTAAGCTCAAGTTTTCATTCCAGAGTCAAAGAAGACTCAATTAATCATTTTCAGAGAACTAATTCCAGTCTGGATGAGTTAGCAGTGCCTTTTATTTGTGTTAAACTGATGAAGTGCTTTTGCCATGAGGGAGAAATATAAAGGCAGCAGACCTGAACATTCATTTTGCTCTTCATTGTTAGGTTGCTTTCACTCATTTGGCTCATTTGCTCTCTTTTTGTTTCGGTGACTAATCCGGTGCTTTCTAAACTTTCATTAAAGTTTACGTCAAGATGCAATTTCATTTGAAAGAAGAAAAAAAGTAACACCCTGGTTTTTAGTTTAACTCTGCTCGTTGGAAGCTGCACTTTGTATGTTCAAAGATTTCTATATTTTCTGAGTTGCTTCTCTACAAAGCCATTAGCTTTTGAAAGAATTGTAAAATCCACGGCCCCTCGGCTTTTCAAAACAAATCAGTCATGTATGAAAATGACTCTATTTACCTGAAAGGACTCATTCAGGCATTTATTAAGGGACAGTTAGCAGAGAGCGGCAGCATCCGAAGAAGAATCTTGAGAATTATTATTTTTCCTTTCAACCCCCCCCCCCCACCCCCACACACACACACAGTGTGAAGTATGGGAAAAACAGTTTAAAAAAAGACTAAGCATCTAAATTTATTTGTGTGTCTCTCAATAAGTAAGCAGTTTGTTCAGTTGGTAAAAAGCATATGTTTGCGTTTGGCAGCATAGTTTGTTTCAGAAGGCATATTAAGTTATTTCTTATATTTATGAATCATATAAACTATTAGGTCATCCTTAAAAAGGAAATGTATTTAAAAAGTTTTCCTAATAGACTTGATTCTTCATTCTAATAAAATAAAATGTTCTTGTAAATGTAGAGGAAAAATAGTTAAACAATACAGATCTTTCATTTTAAAAAGAGCTGTTTTCTGGTTGTTGTTTTTTATTTTTATTTTAACTCTGTCCTCTGCATCCTCACTCCAACTCATTCCCCATTTTCCTGGACAGGAGACACCAATCACTTGAAGTCCTGCACTTTTGTGACCTTTGCTCCTTGTAGCCTCACTGTTCCACCAGCCTCCCTCTCATGCACACACATGTACTCTGTCCTACTACGGCTGACTTTCCTCTTTTTTTAAGTGCATACCTCCACTTCTCCAAGTTCTCTTCCACCTTTTCCTTTTTCTCACCACAGATCACAATGTCATATTTGCAAATATCATAGTCCATGGGGATTCCTGCCTGTCCTCATCTGTTAGTCGATCCATCACCAGAGCTAGCAAGAAGGGGCTCAGAGGTGATCCTTGATGCAATCCCACCTCCACCTTGAATTTATCTGTCACTCCTAGCACATCTCACAACTGTCCTGCTGTCCTCATACATGTCCTATACCAGTCTAACCTACGTTTCTGCCACTCCAGATTTCCTCATGCAATACCACACCTCCTCCCTCGGCACCCTGGCATATGCTTTTTCTAAATCCACAAAAACACAAAAAATTTTCTGACCCTCTCTGTATTTCTCCACTTACTTGTCGCTGTACATTTTCACAAACTTCACCCTCACTAATCTTTCCCACTTCCTGGTGGACAGATTCTATGACCTCTACTCTTCTTTCTCTTTCATTGTCTTCATTCATTAGAACATTACCGTTCCTATCTTTAACAAGCCTAACCTGCTGCACATCCTTTCCAGCCCGATCCCTCTGTCTCACCAATCTGTGCAATTCCTTCTCACCCTCTTTAGAGTCCAGCCTCCTATACAACACATCGTACACCATCTTCTTTGCCTTACCTTCCTCTTTGCTCTGTGTTACATCTCCTTATATTCCTGTCTCCTCTCTTCAGTCCCCTCACTGTCATATTTCTTCATGACTAACCTCTTTCACTGAATGGCTTCCTGTACTTCACTATTCCAGCACAAGGTTTTCTTATCATCTTTTCTCTTTTTAGATGACCCACCAAGTACTTTCTTACCTGTCTTTATTATTACTGTTGCTGCAGTAGCTCAGTCATCTGGAGGTTCTTCCTTACCACCCAGAGCCTTTAACAGTCCCTCTTTGAACTCATCTCAACATTCTTCTTTCCTCAGCTTCCACCATTTGGTCTTCTCTGATTTTGCTCTTTTTCTCTTCTTCACAACAAAATTCATTCTACACACAATCATCCAATGCTGTCTGGCCAAGCTCTCCCCTCTCACAACCTCCAATCTCCCTCAGATTTCCTCCTCTACAAAGAATGTAGTTTACCTGAGTACTTTTTCCTCATAGGTCACTATATGTTCATCCCTCTTTTGGAAATAAGTGCTGACTACTGCCATTTTCATTATCTTGACAAAATCCATCACCATTTGTCCTTCCCGGTTTCTATCTTTGACACCAAACCTACCATCACATCCTCATCCCCTCTGTTTCCTTCACCAACATCTTTACTGTTACTGTCTGTTATTTTACATATTCCCTGCATGTATTGAAAGTCTCTTGGCTCACTCCAGTTGTTACATCTGCAGGGTTTTCCTCTTTGTGTAATTTTTGTGGAGTGCAATTCACTTCCTCTTGACCAGCGCTCTACTCGTTAACAAGTGCCCATCATGTGTGACACGTGCCAATTATCAGCAAAAAAAAAAAAAAACTAAAATGGGTTTTCTTGTGATAATCCATGCAATATGTGAGCAAATTGTTTAAATCACCACTATCCTCAACATCCAAGGGCTTTTCATAATAAATGAAACATAATTTCCATTTTGTTTACTTGATCTGAGCAGCTCTGCCATCAGGGTTAAGTATAATCATGACTCAGGGCTCTCAAGATCATTGTGCAGGGCTAGAATATGATTAGCTAGAGAATAGATAAAATAAGACAAGATATAACTTTACTGATCCCACAGGAAATTGTTGAATGTCAGTCACACTAGGAACCAGTTTTTCAGCCAGTTTTATTTTACAATGTTTTAAATCCTTCAGTGTACAATAAGCTAGGAAGATAAACATATGTGTATACAGTTTTAGTTACATAAAGATGTATAAGATGAAAAGGGGAGGGGTATATTTTCCTGAAAGAATGAACATTTTCACAAATATCTATTGCTTTGTTAAGACTTTGAAATGAATAAATCATGTTTGTAGATTACGTAACCTAATCTCTCTCAAAAACAACAACAAAAATTTATAAAAGACAACAACATAAAGTTGCCTTACACATTTGAAAACCGTTTATTTTACCTGTTTGGTAGAGGACAATTTCTAGAGCAAGAAGTGTTAAAGGCAGTCTTCAAGAGACTAAAGTAACGGTTGAGTTCAACTCAAGTTTAACACTCCTCTAAGAGGAACCACTCCCTCAGGCTGCATCCTGATACCTGTTGGACTGGATCAGCTCCTGTCACCTTAATAAAGTAAACAGAATGGAACAGAATGCCTTCTTTAATTTTATTTATTTATTTTTTTTTTCATCTTCTAACATAAAAAAACTCATCAAACCAAATATTATCTTAATGTTGAAAAACCCCCATTACATTCTTTTAAAACAACACCAAAAAGGTCATTTTATAATAAAGCATATGTCGCATTAGGTTAAACCTGCGTTAAACAGAACTAGTCTTAGCATGCCAATATTAATTTAATCAACTGTGGTTATTTGCTATGAGATAATGCAAACATCTGTACCAGACTGTAAGACCAATCATTTCTTTAAAGGCACAAATTGTCAAATTGGTTTTGAAGTTTTGACCTTGGCTTGTCAAACTGACGGTTTCTCTTTGCCGTTTCATATTTGTTGTAAAAATAAACATTCTTCTAAAACCTACAATGACAAATACTGTAAGCTACTATACTGTTCATGGAAATGCTCTGGGTTAGGTTTCATGCAAAACATTCCTACTTGCACATTGCTTTATTTGGAACAATCTAAATTGCTCCGCTTTAATAATTTTTTACATTCATCCTGTCATGGCCCATCAGTTATTGACTGACTGAAATGAAAAGTGGTTTATAGAAGTTCATGCTCAATAATCCAGGTAAAAAAAAAAATCCAACAAATTTCAGTCAGGTCATCTGGACGGTTATTATTTTCTTCTTGTTTTTGAGACGTTTTGTCCTTCATCTAAAGGACTTCATCAGTCGGGATTATTGAGAATGAACTTATTTTGTTTTGAACCACTTTGGCTATGGCTGCCTCAGAGGAATTGATGGGGGAGAGGGTGGGCCCCAGAAACCATCTTATTACCTGCAAACTGGTTGGTCCACTATGTGAGTGTGCTGCTTGTGGGATTGTTGTGGCTCCTTGTACTGATGAAGTCCTTTGGATGAAAGATGAAACATCTCCAAAAAAAAAAAGAAAATAAAAATAAAAAGAAAATTGGTTTAGTCATTCAGCAACAAGAAACATTGAAAATAATTTCCATTTAATCATAGATGCTTCTGTCAAGGTCACCAGTCAGCTGCAAGGCATTTAGATAGATTTTTTTAAGCGGCAAGTTCTTTGTTTCTGTAATAGTTTTATTTTAATTTAACCAGTCTACAAACACAAGAAGTAAACAGATTTTACTTTGCTCTAATTTCATGTGTGTAGTCATGAAAAAGAAGAAGTCCCCATGAACTCCTGATGTGTAAGATGTAGAATAAATAGATTTTCCAGAGGGAGTATTAAGTTTGATTTAATCTGTTCTACATTTTGTGGACAAAAATAAACGTGTTGTGTTGAATGGCATTAATTTGAAAAGACTCATCAAAGTCTCATTTGTATAATTAATCCTTTCCACTGTGAGAGAAATAACTAGTGTGTTGGCTGACAAGTCACTTCATTTGCTCCAGAAAACATGATTAAAACCCTTCATCTGGGCTGCTTTCTTTGTTTAGTGACATTTTCGCTGTTGTCAAACACTGGACCTCACACCCTCCAGTCGTGTTTCTCACAGGGCTTAAGATGACTAATTCATTCTTAATATGTTTACTTTTACTGAAGCCCAGTCTCAGGTTCTATCCAGTTTGTTGTAGCTCCTAATATACAATGGTGGCAGGGATGATGGATGTATTAAACCTGTAAGCCTCACCTCAGAACAAGGCCACTGGGAAAATGGATCACAAGCAGCTGACCACTAATGAGAACAGCAGAAGATACTGAATTTCCACCTTTTTTAATCGCTGCCAGTCTCGACTGACCTCCTTTTCTGTTCACTCTGCATCTGAAGCTCACATTTACAGCCCACTATTTCTTCTTTTTTGATCAAGAGGCAATACTAAATCAATATTTTTGTTTAGAAACCACATATACATACTGTATTATGTCCATAATAAAGTTTAACAATTTGATACTTTGATAGTTCTGTTGACTATCAAAATGGAATTTGTTTAAAGATGTAAGAAAATATGATGCAATCTAGATGCAGCCTGACACTGGAACACCAACATAAAGAAGACTAAAGTTCATTGCAATTTTGACAAGATCATCATACTGGAAAAACAACTTTTTTACTCTTATGGTCCCATTGCAGCATGGTGTTCTTTCTTAGTTTCAGTTTGAACTTGTCTGAATACCAAGGTAGGTATTTCTCAGTCACTCTCCGTGATGAGATATTCCCTAGGCCTGTCACAATAAAAAAATTGTCCCAGAAATTATTGCGCTAAACGATAATATTGTTTGAAATTTGACAATAATTAGTAATTATTGTAAAATTTAAGAAGAAATGTTGGCTAAGTTGTTTTGAGTGTAGTACTTTTTTGACCAGTAGATGGCAGTATTAAACTGTTTGAACCGAAGGATGGATAGTGAGGGAGCGAGCAGCATGTCTCTTTAAGAAAAGTGGGAGGGAGGCCTCATGACGTGACATGGACTGTCTGTCCTTCCTTTTTTTGTTTCTCAAAATGGCGGACGCTCGGTGTGATTTGAGCTCTTTAGCATAGCATTTTTCACACAAAGCTTTTAATAAAAATCAGTAAACAAGTTCTCAACTTATTTTTGCAGAGCAACACAACTGTTTACATGAAGGCACAGGTTTCAACCATGAACTTTGGAGCTTTGACATGACGGAGGTTTTTCCCCGAGGTCGGCCTGTTAGCTTAGCTTGTAGCTTAGCTTCTCAGCTTAGCTGCTTTTAACGCTCCAAAAATGTGATTTTGGATGGTTAAAATGAATTTTAAAGAGAAAAGAGAAAGGGAGGGGTCAGTGAAGAACACTGGAGTTGAGCCATGTCATGAGTGTCTTCAGTAGAAAGAGAGAGATGCGTAGAAACGATAAAGCCAATAAATGAAAATGAGGTTGATAATTTTTATTTATCATGCAATTAATTGATTTATTGTTTATTGCAACAGGCCTACTATTCCCCTTATATAATGGTAAGATGTATCTAAAGATAAATATGCAAGCAGATTTAAAATTTTGCTACATAGTAAAAGTACATCATATTTGGATTTCAAGCATTGGATAAGTGTATATGTGCTTTACACATACGGTGCTGGGTTCTTATCTAGTTTGAGCGATTTCTATAAACCACATTAATGTTTTTGTTTGTTAAAAAAAAAGTTGAACTCTCCAAGCTGCTTGAAATGTTTCAAATAATGTTTCAGGTTTTGGTTTGTTTTGGACTAGAACTCTGCTGCTCTAGTTCAATGCCCTGTGGTTTTCCAAAGTTGCACACCACACCTTTATCTTTGAGCTCATAAACTTAACTCTTGTCAGGAAAGTGATGTTATTTGCCTGGTTACACTATTCCAAACAAACCTTAAAGGACAGGAAAATGATTCAAAAAATCTGGAACTGTTATATTCACACATTTATGGAACACAGTTATTCATATATGTTTTTATGGTACTACAAGAATTTTTTTTTCCATGAACATTACTAGCTAATTGGCAGCACAGTGGCACAGTTTGTAGAGCAACTGCCTCGCAGCAAGAATGTTGCCCCGGAACAAATCCCAGCCAAGGGCATTTTTGGGTGGAGTTTGCATGCTCTCTCCGTACATGCATGGGTTTTCATTGGGTGCTCCAGTGTCCTCCCACAGACCAAAAACATGCATGTTAGGCTGAGTCGTAACTCTAAATTGTCGAATGGTTGTTTGTCTCGTTTGTCTCTATGTGTCTATGTACTTGCTACCTGTCTAGGGTGTTCCCGCCTCTCGCACAGTGATGACTGGACATGGGCACGAGTGACCCCCACGACACAAAAAGGACAAAGATAATAGAAGGATGGACCAAAAAAATAAATAAAAAATTATATATATATACTGTATATATACTGTATGTATATATATACTGTATATATACTGTATGTATATATATACTGTATATATACTG
>JARVGQ010000547.1:18037971-18049484 GCA_031762355.1 Hypsolebias martinsi | reverse complement strand
TATAATAAGATTTTTTTTTTCTTCTTTCTGCTACCTTTCATTTTTTTATATTTTGTATGTTATCATTTATGGGATTGTTTTGTATTGTTTTTTTTCAATGAACAAATTTTATAAATAAAATAAAAAAATATGTGTAATAAAGTGGAAAATTCCATAAATACATTGCTTTTCCTTATAAATTGCATCAATTATGCAGCACCGCTGACGTGACGTGTTTGTTACGCGTCACCGCTGACAACCCGGAAATGTGGGCCGGTGTTGTGCCAAAAATCAGTTGGCTGCCAAATGGCGGCCGCGGGAGCATGTGTGGAAAGACTAACAATAATTTAACAAAATTGATACATAAAAACAATTATTTGCTTACTTGACTTTACAGTAAAGGTGACTCAGTTGAACTTTTACTTAATAAATGCACTTCAGTGGCCAAATTAGTTGCATTTCGCTGGGGCGGCGCAGTGAAATGAAGCTGATTTGACGGTTGCTCCAGGTGAGCTGGACCAACGTGGCAGTCTGTGGCAAGCCGATTGTGTCATTAAAACCAATTTTACCTATTACCTGACACAACAGCATGCCATACTACTCAAGTGCCATCTAGCAGCTGAAAATGGCAGTGTTCAATATTTTTAGTCAGAATGAATGAAAACGGTCATATCTCAGCCAAAAATTGGTTTGCAAATATGGGAAAAAAAATCCATAAATAAATCGCTTCAGCGTATAAGTCACAGGGCATGCAAATTATGCAAAAAAACACAACATATTGACCAAATAATATGGTGCACTAAATGCTAATAATGTAAAACAATGTGGCGAAACAACAGCAGCTTGAACTTGAGTCTGTGGTGAGCAGATGGATATGAATGAATACAGCAGCATGAGATAATCAGCAGCATGAGTTCAGCAAGGCTTGACATGGGCTTAATATTTTACAGATATTTAGCTAAAATGTGGCGTAGAAGTAGCGGTCATTCCCAACATACACAGACCAAGTGAGATCTTTGTTTAAAACCTTTTCATTTCTGTTAAAATTGTGTTCTTGTGCACCAACATGTCGCCAAAATCAGCTGTTGCAATGTTTTGACTCAGACAATGTCCAGGATGATCAATTTTATGGATAGTTTTTTTTAATTAACCAGTTTTTGTAATTTATTTAGATGCAAATTAGTCCCTCAAAATGTTTTTGTTCCCAAAGAGTTGTACTAAGCTGTCCCTTTTGAAGGTAACAGAGAATCATTCAGATGTAAAAAGCCCCAAAGATTGTTCACAAATATCCACTCACCAAACTGTCTATGTGGGAGATATCTCATGTGAACACATACTGTCATGGGAAAGAGTGATACAAAATGTAAAAGGGCAAATGAGACTAGAGCAGCTGGTTTTTGGCAGACAGCAGGTCTGACAAACAAAACAAAGCAACAACAACAACAACAACTATATGGTGTTCTGGCTTCAAGGCTTGGGACATGCACAATCTCATTACAAAGGCCCTGCTTGAGAATTGAAAACAAGATTAAACTGGAGTGGTGCTAAATTGCATCATCTTTGCCACGGGCAACTTGGATTGTCACTGAGAATGGAGCCTTTCATCTGTATTTTCAGTCAGCTTCCTTCCAGTTAAGGTGCTAGTCATCTCTTCTTCACAGACCTGTCTGGCCTTCGATTGATCATTTTACCAATAAGCCCAATATTGGAGCAAAAAGTGAAATCTTAATGGCTGACAGGGGATTATGGTTTCCTAAATTCATAATTAGTTGGAATGAATAGGATTTCATTGGAATTAAATTGAATGGTTTAAAATGGACACACATTTAATCATGTTTTCCATTTTTTTTTAAATTGTATTATTATTTGTCGCCTTATAAAACAATACAATTCAATACAAACTCAGTTTATAATAATACATCAATA
Organism: Hypsolebias martinsi; assembly: GCA_031762355.1. Classification (NCBI taxonomy): domain Eukaryota; kingdom Metazoa; phylum Chordata; class Actinopteri; order Cyprinodontiformes; family Rivulidae; genus Hypsolebias; species Hypsolebias martinsi. The sequence goes on along the minus strand of JARVGQ010000547.1, from coordinate 18,047,579 downwards.
GAAATAAAAATGTTCTAGATTTATTTGTTAAAACGTGACTCCCCGTGCCGACAGCATCAAAACTGTGGGTGGGGAAAGGTGAAGCCCCCTCACTTGCCTCCACCATCATTTGCCCCACTCTGGGTCTTTGGGCAAGGCCCTTAACCCCCACCATCTGCTCCCCTGGGTGCCCTATAGCAGCTCTCTGCTCCACACAGAGGGCTGTGGTAGCTCAGTGGTCTGTGGTCACGTCAGGAAGGGCATCCATCATAAAAACAATCACCAGGTCTTTGTGCAAAATAATTCACTGTGGCGACCCCTGAAAAAGGGCGCAGCTAAAATAAATAAATAAATAAATAAATAAAACAAAATGTGTAAAATACAAACTATTTAAATTTGGAGGAATACATTTGCTGATTAAAGGCATTTAGGAAAGTACTCAAAAAACAAAACAAAAAAAAAAAATCTAGCCCTAAAATAAAAAGAGTGAAGCAGGATGATAAGGTTTATTTCTAAAATGTAAAAAATAAAAATAAAAAGCAGACAGACAAACTAAACCAGGTACTCAGGTCTGAATGTAAACCTGTTGCTAACATTATTCACAGTCTAAAAGTTGTTTTCAACACCATTGTTGCAGAAAACACCTTTTGCTTTGTGAAAATACAGTTTAATAATGGGGGTTTTCCCAAGAGGGCAATTACTATTCTTACTATTCTGCTGTCTATGTTTTATTTTCTAACGTTCACATTGTTCATTGCCGCAGGCGGTTTCACACTATGAGGCATTTTTGTAAAGTCAATAAGATCCAGTCAGTAGAGTGGCCAATTTATGGTTTTTCAGCTTCAACATAAAGATACTCTTGAGCTAAAATGCCTCATAAGAAAACCAGAGTTGCGTGAACAACCTAAACATCATAACAGGCCCTACTTTTCACTCTTAATTTGTTGAACAGCTCCACTGTGACCCAGAGTTATTACATGTCTAAAATGCATTGGTAGTGTTTTAAGGTGAATTATTATTATTATTTATTATTAATATTTTTAATTGTCAAATAGTTTTAGTTATATACATTATGCCCACATTATACTTTTATGTAAGGGGTTCTCTAATAATTTTAGCTGAAACTTTAGTTGTTCTTGTAACAGTATACTCTATAGTAAAGGCTGATCATGAACCTGACACTGGAGCTTACTCCATCCTGTTTTGCATCCTGTCATTGTTAACATTAACAAACATAACTATCATTTTTATTTATTGGTATGCTATGTTAATACTACACATATCTTAGCTTTCTAATAATGGTTCTATTAAATAAAAATGTAATTGGGTCTACTTATAATGACAGTATAATGATCTTTATTTTGCCTGTTGTTCCACTCCTATCAGATATAAGGTTATGACCACTGAAAAACAAAGGAAGTAACATCATGTTCTGCTGGAAAACAGACACCCTGGAATTTACATTAGTATTTTTTTGACACTTCCCCATTTTGTGTTGATCAGTCATACTCTCCTTTTAGCAACAAGACCTTCATACTAGTAGCCATAAAGAACAAATTAGAAGTGGGGTCCAAAAAAAAACTGATTAGAAATAGCTCACAGAATATAAAAAATAAAATAAAATTAAAAAATCAGAGGTTTTTACTCAGATTTGCTTGACATTAATCTGATGTGATCCATTGGCATCTATGTGAAGAAATTTAATTTACATGAGGTTTTTCCTCAAAGCAAGTCTCAACAATGAGAGCCTACAAAAATGAGTCTCGATTTAAAAGGGTAACGCACATTAGTTATGTTTACATGGACATAAGTAATCAGATTAAACAGCCATTCGGAATAAAAATGCATCATGTAAACGCCCCTTTCGGATTATTCTTTGTTGATCCAGCTCAATCTGAATTTATTTATTTTTTTCCGATTTTGCAAAACTGCCCTGACTGCACATGTGCGACCTATGTCTACCTCACGTATTTCCGCCTGGCTAATGCTAATAATATTAGCATGTCGGGGAAGAAGAACTGGTCGGTGAGCGACACAACATTTCTCCTAGAAAATTTGAAAGAGCTCAGAATGATCTGTATCACCTGTAGCTCAGTCAGGGAGTGCAGTAACGTCTCCACCGCCATTAAAACCTGGCGCAGGTCCATTTTGGGCGCTCAGGTTTGTTTATGTTCATCCCGGAAGTAGAACTTCTTCTTCTGTTTTTTTAGGAGAGTTTACCACTCTGCACATATGAGTACTTCTTTTCAGAATAAAAGCCCGCTGCTTGTAAATGCTCATCGTGAATGAATTGTGCCCATGTAAATGATACATTCCAATTATTTAATCTGAAAACATTTCAATCCGGTCAAAAATTGTGCACATGTAAACATAGGTACTGTCTGTCGTCATGACATCGACATAGATGTTGGGAAATAATCTAAAAACTCCAACACCACAACCCAAAGGTTTCAACAGCATCTATTGGTGGTAACATCCAGGTGCCAAACGCTCCTTTGTCCATATTGGGCATGTTATTATAATAGTATGGGTCTGTGTTAACGTAGAAGCTCAAGTCCGCCTCTCACTCCGTACAGAATTAGATGCCAGTAACACATGCTTTTAGCACATATCCTTATGCAAGCCTTGGCACAAAAAACTGCTTCCAGTGAAACGCTGTCTCAGAGAAACTTGATCCTGCATTTTGATGTGCTCAGAGCTCTGAATTTATTCTGTTAGTGTTGACGAGTCACAAGGACCCAAGAAATACTGTTGTAGCAAATTTAAATAGTTGGAGGCTCAATCATGCCTTCAAACACATGTACAATTATGCAGTGAGAAGTGTCATGTAGGATTATCTCACTGGTACCAGCACATTTAGAGAGACCAAAAAAAAACTGATTTGCTTCTATAGGAAAATAGGCTGTACTTATATAGTGCATCTAATGAACGTTTGTATTTTTTTCACCAATATGTAATAATTCTGAGCATTTTACATACAAGGAACGTTTTAAAATGCTAGTCTGATATCATTACTGAAAGAATGGAGATCAAACAAGCAACCTGTAAGCTGCCTGTAAACAGTAATAGTTTGGGATTATATCGGTTGAAGCAAACCACCTTTTCATAGAGCATAGGCTGGCAATTTAGTGCTACCACTAAAATTAATTTTACACTGGAAAAGAGTGAAGGGGAAAAAAATCAATGTGACATTTTTGTTATTAGGATAAGTTCAAGTTCAAGAATCTTTATTATCCCCAAGGAGCAATTTGTTTCACAGTCAATAGGCACACAAAACATCTAGACAAGACATTGAAGCATTAAAATAGTACATTAAATCATCACTGTTTGTTGAGAAGCCTGATCGCTACAGGGATGAATGAGTTTTTCAGTCTGCTCATCCAACATCTGGGCTGCAGATACCTGCGTCCAGATGGAAGCAACCTGAACTCACCATGGAGTGGATGATCAGGATCTGCCAGAAGCAGCCTGGTCTTGTTCACTGACCTCGACTTGTGTAGGTCAGCGAGTAAGTCTATGCCATAAGGGACAATATAATAATTTGTATATAAAAGACGCAGTATAATGCACAGCGTTAGTGACAACAACTTATGCTCGTAGGGATTGAATTTTTGTGTATATTAGTGATGTATTGCAGCGATGTTTTGTGATAGACACTTTTGGAGCTGTTGATTTCATGATTTATTGGTGTTTTACTGTTCATGCATTTAGGCATGGTCAGATACAATAACTTGCAAATAGATGATTTATGAGAAACCCTTTTTTAAAACTGTTTGTTTTTCTTTTAATAAAAATGATTGATGCTATATAGGAAACGTTTTGATTAGTTTTTCATCAAACTGTGAAGCATTTATCACAGTTGTCAGATTTTTGCTTCTGTCTGACTGCGGATTGTTTATCTGAAATAAAAAGACTGATAAAACTAATCTCTAAGCATTAGAAAAGATTAATTTCTTGACAAAATGCAAGCTAATTTAAACAAACATTTATGGTCACAGAGTTGGTTTTTTTTTTTCCTAATTGAATTCATTCCCACATTATGAATATTCTGCTCTCAAGTCCTCACAAAATACACAGTCACATAAAAATGAAAAACGATGAAGGTTTGAGGAACTGTGATCTGTAACAACTGAAGATACAAATTACGTAATACAAGTGATTTTTATTTTCTCTTGGAATTGTTCATAATTTTGACTTGGATCATGAAAATAACTAGGGCAGTTTTATTAGATTTTTAAACATCTTGAACACTGGGTTAAACTTGCTGTGTTAGAAATCTCTCATGCCCTTTAACTTCACACACAAGTTTTGACATGCGGGATTCAAAAAATGCGAATCTACTGTTCTTAAAGGTCAAATGTGACAGTCAGTCTCGTTGTTTTCTAAATGATCCAGCCAAAACGATTCGCTTCAACAGTTAAGCTAAATTTTATGTTGAACATATTTTACTTAAGAGGTTGAAAATAATTTATAAACTGTATAAACCTTAAGTCTGTTTGATGCTTATTTGTAATATCCATTGTGATGTGTATCATAGGTATTAAAACTTGGTATAATTGGGGACTGCCTGAATGCAGCCACCTATTATTTATTATCCACCTGAAAATGGTTTTGCTCTTCTGCCAACTTTAATGCAGCCCGAACCACAACGTGCACCCCCTACAAATGATATATCAAAATGACCGGCTTGGCACCATGATGTCTGATGTTACTTTTATTGATGTTTCGAGTTACCATGGCGACATAATTTGCAAACAAAGATGCCATTTTTCTTATAGACAAACACTGACAGAACATCCTCTAACTGCCACAGTGAGGTCACATGATCTAGAGTGGAGAGGTCTCTGAAGAACGGATTAACATTTGGAGCCATTTTGGTTCAAAATGGCTGCCACAGTTACCTCAGAAAACACAAAATTGACTATATCTCAGTCATTCTTTGAGATATTGAGCTGACATTTGGTATGGTCATAGCTGAGAACGAGTTGTTACACATTCTTAATGTAAATCAAATATCCAAGATGGCCACCTTAGCTAAAAGAGAAAAAAAATGTGATAATTTAGCTATTTAAAAGATATTAAACTGAAAATTGAAGTGGTGGTAGCTGACAGTGATGCACAACACATTCTGAATTCAAATCTAAAAATTCAAGATAGCTGACAAAGCTAATTTCAAATGGCGCTAATTCAGCCATTTTTAGAGCTACTCTGCTGAAATTTGATGTATTGGTAGCTGAGAACAATCACAAATATTTTAACAGGATTAACCTGTATAAATAAAGTTTGAATGACTTAAAAAAATATACTCTGGTTGGAATTCAAAAATCCAAGTTAGTCACCTGAGCTAAAAAGGAAGAACACAATAAATCAACCATTTTTAGAGATATTAAGCTGCAATTTGGTGTGTTGGTAGCTGAGAGCAATGCTCAATAAATACTGAATTTAAAAAAAATCCAAGGTGGCCACCAAAGCTACCTTTAAATGGTTTTAAATTGGCTTTTTTTTTTTACACCTATAGAGCAGAGATTTGGTGTAGTTATACCTGAGAATGTTCCCCATCACGTACTGAATCCAGATCAAAAATCCAAGATGGCCACCAAAGCTTAAAAAATGATTATAACTGACTGATTTTTTTTTTCTTTTGCCACATTGAGCTGAAATTTGGTATGGTGGTAGAACAAACTCAAACACATAGTATTGTAAAATCAACAATTTTAAAATGGACACAATGTGGCAGTCCCTGTCAAAGTTTCTCCAGGAACTTTCTAGTTCACCTTTCTAAGAGTCTTTAATGGTTAAATCTACACGATGATGAACTGTAATATGATAAATTCTGAGCATTTCTGGCTCAAAAGTCATGCACTTTTATTTTTGCTTCTGTCACATCATAAGCATTTAATGCTTTGGGGGGAAAAAAGCATGTTTACCCAGTAGATGTTTCTTTAATTAACCTCATTCAAAAAGGTTTTAGAAGTAAGAGAGTGGAATATGAATGAACAAAATGTGCTACTTTCTAAAGCTTTGTCCTTGCTTTCAATTTGATCATTGTTGACTGATGGCTGTTGTGATGGTTGACTCCTCCAGGCTACTTGCTGATGGTATTTATACTCTCTTGGGTCCCAATGATCAGATCCTGGACTTTTCTTGCTAATGGTTTGTGGCGTCAATGTCTAAAAGGAGGTTTGATCAAGGCTTTGAGGGAGAGAGGTGACAGGGGTGTAGGAGCTCAAATGCATTACAGCAAATTTCTGTGGTACGTGTTGATAATGGTGGAGGACAGAAGATGGGTGGGTACTTCTACATCACTCTCTTGCGAAGCATCCCTCAGTTGACAGATCTTGAATTGAAGCGCAAACCACTGAGGTATAGAAGAAATTTCACTGAGAAATTCCCTGTTGTCCTCAACTTTAACCTAGACACGTTTCAACAACCACACTGAACAAAAAAACATAAATGCAACACTTTTGTTTTTGCTGAACTAAATGAGCTGAACTAAAAGATTCAAGACTTTTTATGTACATAATACGCCTTGTTTCTTTCAAATATTGCTCACAAATTCTTGTAAATCTGTTAGTGAGCACTTCTCTTTTGCAGAAATATTCCTTCCACCTCACAGTGTCATATCAAGATGCTGATTAGACAGCATGGTTATTGCACAGGTGTGTGTGTGATATTAATATTTTTGTTGCGTGTTGTTCTCAACAAAAAATGCAGACTCTTTTGCTTCAACTTAAAATTAAAATTGTTTTCCAAAAAAATACTTGCGGGTGAACACATCGCCAGATCCATCACCGATTTAAACACACTAATAAATATTTATGAACGCTACCGTGACTGTCTTTATTTAAGATTCTCATTCAACGTGTACTTTTAGTCAAGATTTGTTTCATTTTATGGACATTTTCTTGCATAAGAAGTGGCAATTTCTAAAACTGTACCTTAAATTTATTAAGCTTACGCGGGAACCAGCCTAATGTTAGGAGCCCTTTCTTTTGTCTATATTTTAGTGACTTTAAAAGACCCTAAATACAAAGTGGAACTTAGCCTTGTCTGTAACAATGGTAGAGTGTTATAAAGTCATAGATATAAATCTGTGATGCTCTGGTGGTAATTTGAACCAAAAATTGCAGGGAGGACTCAGACAACTCAGGTAAGAGTAAAATAAGGTATTTAATGAAAGAATAAACAAAAATGGGTGACGTGGCAGCAAAAACTTACATGAATATCTTGTTGGCATGGAGAGGGGCAAACGACCAGGAATGTGTAGGACAAGGGACATGAGTAAAGATAAACACAAAGAAAACAGACCAAAAGGACAGACTAAGATAAAATCAGAACTTTTTAGGATAAATGTACACTAAACCACTGGTTCCCAACCCTGGTCCCTGAGGAACACCGCACGTTTTAGTTGTTTCTCTGCTCCAACTCGCCTGATTCAGTGGTTTAATTACTTCCTTAAGTTTGGCAGAAACCTGTTAATCACTCTTTCATTCAAATCAGGAGTGTTGGAGCAGAGGAACAACTAAAACATGCAGGATGGTGTTCCTCAGGGACCAGGGTTGGGAACCACTGCACTAAACAATAATAATATAATATAATATGGTGTATAACGTATTACATGTATTAGGGTGCAGTTACCCAAACAAGTCATAGAACTAATGTTTATGACTTCTGTTAGACACACCTTTAAAAAACAAACACATTTATACTCTTAAATAGAAGATGTTTGCCTTCAGTAACACTAAATTTGCAGAACCTTGTGAATGTGTTTTCACTTTACTGTTTGTAGTCGCCCACATTAAAAAAAAAAAGATCCCCTGTTAAGCTGTTTAATTACTGGTATACTTTAAACAGCTGGATTCTACAAAAGCTGCCTTGTTAAAACTAGAGTGTTAAGTTTTTGGATTAATTATAATTTTTTTCTCAATTTAATTATCTTATTATGCTGTTCAGCTAAAAAAATAATTGTTAAAGGCAAGTTAGGGTCACTCATTGACATTAAAATAACAAAATAATTCACGTTGCATATTAATAACTGTGAGGCTCTGGGTCCGCTAGACTTTTCAAGGCCAAGTTATTATTATTTTTTTAGTTTGACACAAAAAATTACCAATTAGATCACTAATATTTGACTTCAAACACATATTTTTTTAAAGTCATGCCATTTATAACTTTTGTAAATGCTTTTTATCCACTCAAACATATTTGGAGTGCATTAAAGTCAGGCACAGTTTAGACCCAAAAGGATGCTTAAATGCATTCCATCAGGCCCTCTGAGATTTTTTTAACAACAACAATCTATTATCCGATCTTTTTTAAATGGCTTCCAAGTATTTAATAAAAAAAGATTGATACATGAGGGAATTGATTGTGCTCAGAACCTAAATTATAGTGCTAATGTTCTTATGGGAGCTTTTTCTAATTGGATGGGGTGTACAAAACACATCCCTATTATGATTGCTTTCACATCAGTATTACCGGTAAGTCTTAAAGCAAAGGAAAGCCCACTTTAGTTTTCTTAGCCTCAGTCTGAGATATTTGATGTTGAAGATCTGCCAGCCTGAGTTTCAGAGTAGTACTTTTGTTTGTTTTCCTTCAGTACAGAGCAGCAAACAACATACATTTAAAATAGCTAAATTGTATGAAAAACAACAACAACGCTGTTTATGATGCTGTCCTGGAAGAGAACTCCCTCGTGGACAGCCTGCAGAAGTGTTGACATAATGCACTCTGGACTCAGAGCCCAGGAATCAGAACTTCCCAACACACCATTCTGTACTATAGCATACTATAGTATATACTATACTACAGTATATATAATGTTCTGCTCAGCAAAGAATGGTCGAATACTCTTTTCATTGTGTTTATAAAATAAACATACATGTATTCATAAAATACAGTAGAAGATATCCTTTTCATCTAATATAAAGCCAGTAAAGTAATCAATAAACATGCTTTTGTTTAATTTGCATACAAAATAAATACTGTGTACTTTAATTATCCTCTGTATTGTTGTTCAACAGTTTTATTTTGACTGCAGTTTTAATCATTTGATACTAAATTTAGAATCCCACAAGAGGAAAATAATTCCCACAAATTGTATTCAGCTATAGTGGACCACATTTCAATGGGTATTCTGGTCATTTCGAAGTCAGACATCACAGCACCTCTGTGGGGAAAGATTTTTTTTTTTTTTTTTTTGCGATGGCAGCTGTGGCTGAGCAGTATAGTATATATAGTATATACTATAGTATATACTATATACTACAGTATAGTATATATAATGTTCTGCTCAGCAAAGAATGGTCGAATGCTCTTTTCATTGTGTTTATGAAATAAACATACATGTATTCATAAAATACAGTAGAAGATATCCTTTTCATCTAATATAAAGCCAGTAAAGTAGGTTTGATTACTATGCTATTTTTTAAATGTACTTTTTTCTGTTCGGGATCCTGCAAAAGCCTCTCATCATTAATATGAAACAACATATATATATATATATATATACAGTATAGTGTATATAAAATATATATTATTATATATTAAATATATTTATATTATATATATAATATATACAGTATATAAAAAATATATACCGTGTGTAAAGTGTATATATATACAGTATA
>JARVGQ010000547.1:17949175-17962587 GCA_031762355.1 Hypsolebias martinsi | reverse complement strand
TCCGAGTTACGGCAAAATCGACCTACGAACGGTCCTTAGGTCCGGAACCCGTTCGTAACTCGAGGACAGCCTGTAATTATATTTTGTTGAAAGTTGATGAAAAAACATTATCAATGGGTCCCTTGACTGAAATATAAGCCTAAATAATGTTTTGAAACATTTTTTTTCTGAGCAGCACAAACAGCTAAAGATGATTTGAGCAGAAAAGCCCTACATTTACATTACTTTTACTGCAATCTAGCAAAGCTATTTTCAATACAAACATGTAAATTTCAAAATGCAAATATGGATTGAGGTTTCCTATCAAATAATGTTAAGAAATCATCAATAGATAATGCTAAAACAAGGATTCTGACTGATTTTTCAGGGTTGTACCAATTAGCAGGACAAATCAAGTCATATCTCTGGAACCACTCATGATATCAAGATGATCTAGGTATCCAAATGTAGCTTAAAAGGTTATCTGAAAATGTACCTTCATTTTAATCAAATATTGATGCCACACACATGGATACTGGACTGCTTGAAACTATACATCATCAACAGGACATTAAGAGCCTTTATCAACAATTCAGTGGGAATGTAGAAGACAACTCTAGTGGCTAATTCAAAACCAATTGTGCAAGTCAATGTGGCATATACCAAGGTGATGTACTGTCCCCACTCCTGTTCTGCATAGACCTGAATCCCTTCAACCAAATCATTGCAAAGAGTGACTGTGAATACCGGTTCCAAAGCAGAACAATCATCAGTCACCTCCTCGACAAGGATAACACAATGCATGCCAAAAATGAGCAAGACATTGTCTCGCTGATCCACCTCACCAGGATATCTAGAACATTGGAACGTCATTCAGACTGGATAAATGCAGATAAATGGTATGCAAGAGAAGCAAGGTGATCGCAACTAAAGTGGTTGATCTACCTGAAGGCAACATTGCAGATGTTGAGGACAGTTACATACAAATACCTTGGAATCCCACAGGCAAATGACAATCATGGCCACAAGAAAGTCAGCCACAACCAAGGACCTACAGAGAAAAAGGTAGACCCTGAAGAGTCAGCTGAATGGCAAAAACAAAGTCCGAGCCATCAACACATAAGCAGTTCCATTCATCAAATACCCAGCTGTTATTATAGCCTGGCAATAAGAGAAGATATAAGACACTGACATCAAGACTCTAAAGTTCCTCACAATGCATGAAGGGTTTCACCCCAAGTCCAGTACCCCGAGACTACACACAAAACGAAAGGAAGGAGGCAGAGGACTAGAGAATGTCTGAGCAACTATCCAAAATGAAACAACTAAGATCTTGGAGTACACCAGGAGGATAATCCCCAATGATGAACTGATGAGTGAATGTCTCAGGCAGCAACAGAAACTCTATGTCAAAGAGGAAGAACAAGAGGAACCATGGATTCATATAAAGAAAAGGCCCTACAAGACATGTACCACGGGCAAATTGAGGAAGTGGCTGATATCAATAAATCTCACCAATGGCTAGAGGGATGGAATGAAGGCCAACACAGAGGGATTAATCATGGTAGTGCAAGAGCAATAGAGGCCAGATTCTACCATACCAGACAAGACTCAAGATACAGGCTATGCAAATATGCCCCTGAAACAGTTCAACACAGAATAGTAGGGCATAAGATCCAGTCAAAGCATACATGGACTGCCATAACCAAGTGGCTGGATTAAAATACAGGAAAATCTGTGCCGAGTACAGACTGGAGTTCCCTGAATCAAAGTGGGAGATGCCATCAAAAATGGTGGAGAATGGATGGGCTAAGATACTGTGGAGGTTTGAAATCCAGACTTACAAACAGGTGATGGCTAACTAACTGGACACTGTGGTGATTGACAAGCAAGAGAAAAAGAGTGGTGGTAGATGTAGCAATCCCAAGTGATCGTAACATCGGAAAGAAGGAGACGCTTCTGTCTTTTCAGCTTAGTTTTGTTTAAAAATTAACAGTTTCAACCACAGCTTCAGTTTTGACATGGTACTTGAAAATTATTTGAGACTTGTTCATGATTTGTTGTCCTCCCTTCATACGCATCAGCTGCTCCCATGCAGTCAGGAAGTTTGGGTTTCCTATCATTTTTTTCCTCAACCATGGTGAATATGAAATTGATTGTTACAAGTGATTTAAAAGGAAGATGATTAGGGATATCCAGGTTTCCTGGGTGTTCACTCCAGCTCAGTCACAGACTTGCTTTAAAAGTCACCTCTTCTGAGTCTAGTAGATAATATGAAGGGAACAGTGCTTGTTGTCTGTCACATTTTAAGCCTCTAAACAAGATTTTTAAGGCTGCTGCAAAACTTTATATTCATATGTAGTGGCTTAAAGTGCAAATGGGTTTTTAAAAGGTTCTTCTAGTCAGAATTTCATATATAACTTTAGTTAGAGACATTTCTTGTAAAATTCATTTGTCGTTTCAGAGTTGCTGTAATGGTGCAAACCTGCTCTCCAGTATTTTTGCTGACATTTGAGTTGAACTAGTGAAGTGCCTGAAAACTTTTTTTCTTCATTTCCACACAGATAATTGCATATCAACCATATGGGCGATCTGTAGACTGGTGGGCGTATGGAGTTCTGCTCTACGAGATGCTTGCTGGGCAGGTGAGTAAGCATGCACAAAATGGTGCTTTTTATTCCATCATGCAACCATTATGCAAAGTGGACTGTGTTATCCCTGAATAAAGAATTACCATATGGTCTTTACTCATTAAAATATATATATTTTTTTTTCATTTCTTTATTTTTTCCAAAATGCACATGTTCTACTTCTAGGAAATATGTAAAACATTCAATTCTGACTTCTTCTTAGCAGTTCAAGTGAACAAATCAATAATCTACAAGCTTGTAAAAAAAAAAAAAAAAAAAAAAAGGTTAAAAATATAAATATGCTGTTTCCTGAGGATGTACACCAGTTTGTTGCTTTTTTATTATTATTAAAAATATAAATATTTTTTCTGTACTATTACCTAATGTTAATTAATGTTAATTAAATCAACATCACAACTGATTTGTTTATAATTACTGTATATAAAGACGTTTTCCTAAACATTTCTTATTTTAAAATTATTTGATGTTTTTAAGTAAATGTATTGTGTTATGCAGACAGCCTACCTCCATTCGCTGGTGGCCAGTGGAGGGGAAATGACAAATAATTCATTTTATGGGCTGTCAAAACACCCATATCATAGTCATATCATTATTAATGATAACGACCCAGCAAAGACGGGGAAAGCTGGGTCATCCACTCAACTGGCCCCACAAGGGTTTTTTTATGAAATGTATTTTAATGGGAGGTTGTTTTAATTATTTGTGGTACTTTAATTATTTGTGGTACTTTTAATTTTTATTACTCCTCTGGCTGGTTTTCATCCCATTTAGTTATACTTATGTCATGGTACTCAGCTAACCTCATGTAAACAGTTTACTTGCCAAAAATAGAACTAATCTCACAAAATTTGCATTCTGCTTTACAGTAAAGAAGTGAACGTGTTTTTGCTGTAAAATCCTTGTTTTGTTGTTTCAACCCCATGTTTTCTGTGTCAAAAGGTGAAATTCTAAAAATCCTGGGTTTTGTGTCTTTCTGTCCACAGCCTCCATTTGATGGTGAGGATGAAGACGAGTTGTTTCAGTCCATCATGGAGCACAATGTGTCCTACGCAAAGTCTATGTCAAAGGAAGCCGTCTCCATCTGCAAAGGGGTGAGTGGATAAAGGAATCAGCTGTTTCTGTTATAAACCAGTGAGGACAATAGGTTGTTTTTGAGTGAATGCTAATTTATAGTTTCTTCCAATTTTTTTTTATTGAAATCAAACTCCTCCATAGTTTGTGCTATTTAAACAAATCAAAACATCCAGCTCAATTGAACGTGATCCATCTCTTCTAGTATTTATAATTTTTATACTTTTTTAAATTATGTAACTTCATTTACCAAAAAAAATTGAGTACATCTAGTTTTGCTAATTGTAGCTTTTAGCTATTTTTTTAACCTTTATGTTTTAGCATTTGTTTTTTTTTATTTTTGCTTTTAATCATGGTTTAGTAAGCTAGTTTTAGCATTTAGGTATGATTGGCTAAATTTAGATTCAACCCATTTCTGCTAATGATAGCTTATTTTCTACAGTTTTGATCATTTTAGCATTTACCACCATTTATGCTCATTTTAGCTTTAAGTTACAGTTTGGATAGCTTCTGTTCTGCTTGTTTTAATTTTAACAATTCATTCAACACACTTTTTTTTTTTTTTTTTAATCAAAAGGCAAATTTTTTGTTTTTTTTTTTTTTTTTTTTTTTTTCCAAAACATGACAGAAGAGCATTTAATTGTATTTTTAATGTCACTTTTTAAAACCAAGCAAACACTTGAAGATGCCATGCCATATGAAAGCTGCTGTTTTAATCCATTGCCAAGTTTAGCTGGAGGCAGTTCCTTCAGAATATATTTCCATTGTTAGTAAAAGCATCTTGTGATGAGAATTTAGGATCTGTATCTTTCAAACATTTTACTGAAGCTACAATAACTACACTTTATTTAAAACTGCAGAACGTGCTTCCTGTTGCTACAGTTTAGGGGAGAAAAGTGAAAGGTCATCATCTCATGCAAAGCATTCACTTAGCTCTTTAGATAAAAAGGTGTTGGCATTTTTTTTTCTTTTTAATATTGAGCAGTTATTCAAGTAGAACCTTTTTTCCCATTCCAGTTCTTGTATCCCTGCCTCTCATAAAAAAAAAAAAGCTGAGTGGAATCCAACACCTGCATATCCTCAGCTCCGTGAGCTTAGTGATTTTTATTTGTCTATTTTTATGCTTATTCAACTCAATGAGAAAATATATTTCTACGTTTCTTTAATAACATCAAATTGTAGAATTTGTCCAAGAACTGACCAGATGAAATTATTCTAAATGTCAACATTTTTATAAAGCACATAAGATCAATAAAAGCTGACCAAAGTACTTTACAATGAAGTTAAACTAGAGAAAGTGCCTTTCCTGTGAAAATGCAGCGTGCATGCTTATTGCAGAAGAACTTAATGAAAAACAGCTGAAATTAACTACAAACCTGATGTCATGTTGCTGAAATGGAAGAACAAGCCTAAATTAGCAGAAGTAAGCAGAAAGAACTCTTTTTTTTGAATGCTTTGTATGTTTTTATCATTTTAATTAACTTGTCTTTTGTGTTGTTGTACAGCACTTTGGTTACCCATGTGGTTTTTAAAATGTGCTATAGAAATAAAGTTGATTGCTTGATTGATTGATTTGCTGACTTTGGTTTAAATAAGCAGAAATTAGCACAAAAAATAGCAAATTAGCTAAAAAAAAATCTGAAATAGAAATAGTTGAAAAGTAGCTGAAAGGGCAGAAAGAAGTTTAAACTGTGTGAAGGAAGCAGGGAGAGCTTAAATGAGCAAAAATATGCAATTAGCTGAAAAAGCTAAAATTAGCTTTAAAAACAACAGAATATTAGCTGAAATAGCTGAAACTATTGAAAATTTTGAAAGGAGAATAACAAGCAGAAACAAGTTAATTAGGCTGAAAGTAGCATAAATTACCACGAAAAACTTGAATTTATCTGAAATCAATTGAAATTAGCTACAAAATGCCAAAGATAGCTGAAAAGATAGACCAAGCTTAAAGTAGCAGAATAAAGCAGAAAGAACATGTTTGCCCAATTCGGCTGAAAGAAGCAGAAATAAGCACAAAAAAGAGGACGTTTTCTAAAAAAATAAGAAAAGAAAAAAATTAGCAAAAAACTAGCTAAAAAAGCAGAAAAAGTTTAAATCACCAGAAGGAGGTAGAGAGAGCACATTTTTGCTGAATTGGCTGAAAAAGTTTAAATGAATGCAAAAAAATGTAGAATTAACTGGAAAACTTCACATTAGCATAAAAACAGCTAAATAGTAGCTGAAATATCATAAAACCATGTTGAAGCTGCTGTTTAATATACCGGTACCTTTTATTTTACATTTTTAGTGTTTATTGCATATCTTAGAACCTTATACAGTATATGGTTTCTTTTTTTATACTTTATAGTTTTTGCTATTTTTGGATGTAACTGGGACCTTGAGTACACAATTTCATTTCACCTCATGTACCACATGTGATGCGAATGACAATAAAGAACCTTGAACCTTGAAATTCTGAAACTTACATACCGGTAAGCTGAATGGAGCATAACAAGCTGAAATTTACAGAAAGAAGTTAGAAGAAGCACAAAAATGTTGTAGTTAGCAGAAACATCCTGAAAGAAGCACAAAATAGCTGAAAAAACAGCAGCAAGTAGCTGAAAGTAGCTGAACAAAAATGTTTAAAATTACACAAGGAAGCTGAAAGAAGCTGAACCAGAACAGAATGTGAAAGGAGCAGTAAAAGGTTGTAAACAGATCTAAAGATTTGAAGGATGTAAAATTAGCTCAATTCATTTTCTATGAGGGAAAAAAATGGCAGAAAAGGCTAAATATTACAAAAAGCTAAAGTTACACCAACACCAAAAATCATAGCAGAATTGTCCTGCAAGAGCTGAACATTTTGATACCTAAATCACTGAAATGGCTTAAAAACTGCAGGACAAGAAATGCTCCGAAAAACGTACAGAATAGGGATTGTAACTGCCAGGAATAATAAATATAAACAGGAAAACAATAGTGTGAATGCTTAATAAGCATTCACACTATTAAAATGAAAACAATAAAATACATATTTTACCACTTAGGAAACACAAAGAAGTTAACATTGATATACATTACACAGCAAGAAGTCTCATGGTTTTTCATACATATGTAAAGGTGGTATTATAATTTAATGTGAAACCAGAGAGAAGTGGACAGACATTATGAAAGCCCCTTTAAGCAAGTCTATTTGTCATATGAGTTATTTAAAAGTCCTTTTTGCCTCATGAATTTTAAATGAGAGGTAATATGTTTCTTATTAACAAGTAATGAACTTGCTTGAAGGAAAAGAATGCAGACATTATTCAGTGATATGAAAAATAATAATGTACGCTCCAATAACCGTTTGCCATTAATCTGACGGCAACTGACCGTGTCAGTGTCCTATGTTCATCCTCCGTGGATGAACATAGCTGCAGCTCTGGACTTGCTTGGACAAAAAATATAATATACTTTAACAAACAGGCACAGAGTGTGAGGGAAAATGATCAGCTGTGAAGAGGAATTAAAAATATCGACTATACAGTACATTTTTACATTTTCCTTCTTTACCTGCAACATTCTTCTGGTTTTTATTTTCCTCACTATTTGCCTCAAATAAAGGGGACATTTTTTGAATTTAAAGCCCAGCATCTTTAATGAATACCACCCATCTGTTTTCATGTCAGCGTTTTAGACTATGATCATTTTATGTTGAGAAATGACAGAATTGTCAAGGTCAAACCTTGAATATCTCATGAGACATTACCAGATGTCACGCTTTAATGGTGTGTTTTTAATGACTCACAGCTACTACTACATCAAATTTGATCAAGGTTAATTAGCTGTGGTGACCACTTTGAACTGATTTGACTCCATAAGTCAATCAGTCCTAAACATATAATCAATGTTCTGTTCAGTCAGGTCATCTGGACGGGTTCTTTTTTTTTACTTTTTTTTTACTTTTTTTTTTTTAGTGCTGAGACGATACGTCTTTCATCCAAAGGGCTTCCTCAGTCTGAGAAGCCACCAAACAAAACTGATTCCCACAAGCATCATACTCCAAAGTGGAAATAAATAGTTTGCTGACGCTGAGAAACCATCCAGATGACCCGACTGAGCATTGTTGGATTTTATATCCGGAATACTGAGCATAAACTTTGGTGTTTTGAACCACTTTGGCTATGGCTGCCTCAGAGGAGTTGACGAGGGAGAGGGTGGGCCCCAGAGAGGGTGGGCCACGGAGACCATCTTAGCACCAGCAAACTGTTTTTGCCCACTATGGAATACAGTATGCTGTTTGTGGGAACCCGTTTTTTTTTTTTTTTTTTTTTTTTTTTTTTGATGGCTTCTCAGATTAAGGAAGTCCTTTGGATGAAGGATGAAATGTCTCAGCACAAAACAAAAAGGAACAGTCCAGATGACCTGACTGAATATTGTTGGATTTTATTCCTGGATTACTGAGCATGAACTTTGGTCTTTTGCACCACTTTGGCATGACCGTCTCAGAAGAGCTGATGGGGGAGAGGGTGGGCCCCGGAGGCCATCTTAACACCAGCAAACTGTTTTTTTTTCCTCCACAATGGAGTATGCTGTTTAGGGGAATCAGTTTTGTTTGGTGGCTTCTCAGATTGAGGAAGTCCTTTGGATGAAGGATGAAACATCTCAGCACATAAAAAAATAAAAAAAGTCCAGATGACCTGACTGAACATTGTTGGATTTTATACCTGGAGTATTGATCATGAACTTTGGCATATAACCAACAATTACTTTTTTAAAAGTTTTAATGGAGTCTGTCTGCCATTCATTAGATATTTTGCTAACAAACTAACTGGGATGATGCCAACAGGCAATGCTAAAGTTTTAAGCAAAGATTTTGTGCAACGAGTAAAACTTAGAGTATGTCTTGTGACTAACTCTCAGCTACAATGACACCAAATTTTAGCGTCTTTGTTAAATTGACCAAGTTACAAGTTTTGTTTGTGTTTTCAGTGGTTTGGTGGTTGCAGTGGTCATTTTGAGTT
Source organism: Hypsolebias martinsi (assembly GCA_031762355.1). Classification (NCBI taxonomy): domain Eukaryota; kingdom Metazoa; phylum Chordata; class Actinopteri; order Cyprinodontiformes; family Rivulidae; genus Hypsolebias; species Hypsolebias martinsi. The sequence goes on along the minus strand of JARVGQ010000547.1, from coordinate 17,953,901 downwards.
AGATTTGCTAAAAAAAATCCATTGTAGAGGTCCATCCAAATATTATCTTGTGAAGAATAACCTAATGTATTTAAATAGTTAATTTTCTAGACATTTATTTTGTAGAGTTACAGCTGTTTGTTAATAAATGTTGCTGTGTGACAACTGGGACAAAGCTTTGACTCAGAAATATACTTTTGTTTTTTATGGAAAGAAAAATATATAGAGATATATATTGTATATTGGGATTTATCATAAAAATATTGAGATATTAATTTTGTTCATATCGCCCAGCCCTACTCAAAATTGTAGTAAAGGTGTGTCTCAATCTAACTTTTACTTAATAAAAGGACTTTAACAGTCAAATCAGCTCCATTTCAAAAGTATTTGCTGCCTCGGTGCTCCGGGAGCACACAGACAAGGAGAAAATCAAGAACGCTGCACAAAATTTAACAAGATGAGCATCTAAAACAATTATTTGTTTACTCGACATTATAGCAAAGGTATGTCTCAGTTGAACTTTTTACTTAATAAATGCACTTCAATGGTCAAATTAGCTGCATTTCACTGGGGGCGGCGCAGCGAAATGAAGCTGATTTGACGGTTGCTCCAAGTAGCGAGCAGAACGAAGGTGGCAGTCTATGGCAAATTGATTGTGTCATTAATAGCCACTTTTACCTATTACATGACTCAACAGCATGCCTTACTACTCGAGTGCCATCTAGCGGCTAAAAATGGTAGTGTTCGATATGTTCAGTCAATGAATGAAAACGGTCATGTTTCAGTCAAAATTGGTTTATAAATATAGGAGAAAAACAAATACCTCACTTCGGTGAATAAGTCGCAGGGCATGCAAATTATGCAAAATAAAAAAGCAAAAAATATGGTAAATACACTCAGTAACAGCTTACTAAAATCTGTTGAGTATTTCTGGTGAGGACTGCATCGTTTTAGTCAGATTGTTTTGTGTTTCTTTGTAGCACTGCAATCTAACATCTGTAGTTTAATTGGTTTACGTCTAAATATTGACACTGCCTCTATCACTATCATCCGCTGTTAACCTCAGAGCTAAACCTTTGGGCTTCCCAGTTCAAAATAAATCAGAGCACAAACACAAACTGTGAAATTATTTGCTTTAGGGGTTGAATAAAAGTGTTAAATGCCTGAATGAGTCAAATGGCAGCCACACAGCTGATGCTGATCAGGATCAATAAATTGGACGGTGACGTTTAAAAGCCATTTTAAAGGGATAAGGTTTTGGTTGACTTTTTCTCTGTAAATTAAAGGACAAATTTTAAAGTGTCACATTTATTTATAGCCTACGTGACACTCAGAGCACACAAGACTATTACCTTAGAATTTGCTTTTTATCGTCTTTTATATATTATTTTAACACAAAAAATACTTTGACAAACTCTACAGTTATTATTTCCTAATGTAACTGCAGCCATACCATCTAGTTAGCTGTTGTAAGTTATTTTATTTTCTGCTTGACCCCATTACTGACCAAGAAATTGCATTTAGAAATTTACAAACAACACAAAGTATAACTTTTTTTTTAATTCCTTATCTCGTCTTCTTAGGAAATCATCTCTTACTTTCCTGAGCTCCGTGATGCATCCGACCGCGCACCAGTCGAACTCCACGCTGCTGCCGATGCGGTACACGCCCGAACCGATCACCATGACGTGCTGCTCGCCGAAGCTCAGGTCGTTTTCGGAGCCGTGGTAGGTCAGGTACAGGTAGTTGGTGTGGGCGGGCCATTCCGCAGCCACCGTGTCGATCTGTTTCACAACAGGCAGGATGGACCAATCGTGACGCAGCTTTCTGACAGCCAGCTCCGTGCTGCAAGACACAAAAACAGACTTAATGACTGACGGCCACAAAAACAAACAAGAGTACCGCATACGGCCCATTATACACCCACCAACAAACTACTGTGCAGCAATCAAAAGCAATGGCCTGGACAAGCAAAGTTCTTGCATATACATTGACCTTGATTTGTGACCTTGACATTGGAGCTGGGGTGATTGAAACTGTCTGCGACACTCCGTCTATACATGATGTATAAAGTATGAAGTATCATTAGATTATCTTGAGCGGATCAGAAGTTATGAGTGGGAAAAAAAGTTTACAAACGTAGATCCGCCTTTGACGGTGTATAAAACTCAAAAATCAGTCAAATCTTTGTAACTCAAATCAAATCAGTGTCCTTGGGTGTGTCTTCCCACTCACCTCTGCACAGCCAGAGCGATCTGCTTGTCTGAGAAGCCCAGCTGTTTGGCCTTACGCATCACCTCTGGAGGCATAGAGCTCTCATCCTGAAGTTAAAAGATTTAAACGATGAGGTAATGAAGAAAACAGCATCATATTTTTACGTTGCTCGTGTCTAATAAGAGTTACCTGGTTGTAGGTCTCAAGCAGATGCTCGTGGTCGGCAATGTTCTTCATCTTGTGCAGGAACCAGCGGTCGATCTTGGTGAGCTCGTACAGCTGATCCACCGTGTAACCGGCTCTGAGCGCAGCCGCCAAAATGAAGATGCGCTTATCGGTGGGAGTCTGCAACTCCTGCAGAGCATACGGAGGCGAGAAATTACTAAAGTAACTGTGACAAACAAACAGTCGAGCATTCGACCAGTTGTTCTGGTTTATTTTATTCAGGTTAAAAGATTTGTGAATGTCACGCTCTGCTCTGCACCGCCACCTCGCGTGAGTTTGAGTGAAGATTTTAAAAACTGTTCAACTCTGAGAGCCCTGCAGCCAAACAATGAGCCGACATCCAGATGATAAGAGACCAAGAGAAAACTGACAGGTTTGTACTCACAGCTTTATCCAGTCAATATTTTTGCACAGTTAAACTATGAACACAAATGTGAGAAAAATATATTTGTTAAAACATAATTTACTTTCTATTGTAAACTTTAAGTGGCTTTCTATTCAGCTTTAATTAGCAGACATTAATGTTATGAATGGGCCTGTCATGATAACAAATTTTGCTGGGCTATTAATTGTCTCAGAAATTATTGGGATAAACAATAATATTGTTTTAAATTTGACAATAATTAGTAATTATTGTCAATTTAAGAAGAAATGTTGGTTAATTTGTTTTGAGTGTAGTAATTTTTATTAACCACTGGATGGCAGTATAAGACGGTTTGAACCGCAGGATGGATAGTGAGGGAGCGAGCAGCGTGTCTCTTTTTTAAAAAATGGGAGGGAGGCCACTTGACGTGACATGGGCTGTCTCTCTTCGGTTCTTAAAATGACGGACGCTTGCTGTGGTTTGAGCTCTTTAGCATTTTTCACACAAAGCTTTTAATAAAAAAAAAAATCAGTAAACAGGTTTTCAGCTTCTTTTTTTCCCCCCCGTCGGCTTGTTAGCTTAGCTCATAGCTTAGCTGCTTTTAACGATCCAAAAATGTGATTTTGGATGGGTTTGGATGAGATTAGCCTTTTTTCATCCAGTGTCTTCAGTAGAAAGAGACACAAATAAATGATAAAGGCAGTAAATGAAAATGAGGTTGATAATTTTCATTTATCTGTGATTTATTGATTTATTGTTTATCGCAAAAGTTCTAGTTATAAAAAGTTTAAATGACTAATTAACGTTTTGTTTTCATTCTTCGTTCAAGACAAAAGGAAAATTTATTTTTTCATAGCTAGCAGAAACATTGCAGATCCTAAACAACATCACTAATTTATGGTTTGTCAAAATATTATAAACTAATACTGTACTTTTAGTTTATTAGTTTTGTTGTAATTAAACATTGGTGAATGACTGAAGATAAATGTAAAACTGAAAGTAATGATCAGAAGTTACTGCAGCCACAGATTTACACAATAAAGAACTTAAATAAAATAAAATAAAATAAAATAAAAAGAGACAGGGTAGACTTGAACCTTTTCAGAGACAGGTTTGATGGTGTGGTCAAAGCCAACGCAGTTCTCATCCACCATCCTCAGAGCTTTCTGAAAGGCCTCCTCAAAGCTCCGGCCGATAGCCATCACCTCTCCTGAAGAGAAGGTATTCATCAAAAATATCAAGACGACTGAAAACAAAGTAAACAACTTTTTTTTTATGTGATCCATCAACCAGACTGACGATCTTGGAAACGGTTTGTGAAACAGGAAGAAATGTTCATCTCTCTCTTACCGACGCTCTTCATGGAGCTGCCGATCTTGGTGGAAACCCTGAGGAACTTGCTGAGATCCCACCGCGGAACTTTCACCACACAGTAGTCCAAACTCGGCTCAAAGTTTGCTGTTGTAGAGTTGGTGACAGAATTTCTGGAAGACAACATTAAAATACTGTAAATAATTTGCAACAAATTATTATAAGCAGACCAACAAATTAAAAACCGTTTTTGTTAGAGATTCAAATCAAAATCAAAGACGTTGATAATTAAAATAAGATTTTGATGTGGTTCAGGACATACTTGAGTTCTGGCAGCGGTATCCCCAAACCAAGTTTGGCAGCAACGTACGCCAGAGGGTAACCAGTAGCTTTACTGGCCAGCGCTGAGCTCCGTGACAGACGGGCGTTCACCTCGATGATGTAGTACTGAAAAAACACTCAGAGTCACAACAAAGAACATACGATATGCACTTTTTTTTTTAAGTTAGTGGACACGGCTTATATTCAGGTGCGCTCAATAGTCCGGAAATTATGGTAATACAGGTGATCCTCGGTTTCCGGCTGTCTTGGTTACCGGCCGTTTCGCGTTTACGGCTTCCGCCTCAGTGACGT
>JARVGQ010000547.1:17747387-17761717 GCA_031762355.1 Hypsolebias martinsi | reverse complement strand
CGCGGCCAAGTGGGGCACCAGAGGGTTTGTTTACCCAGGGTACCTAACAGGCAAGAACCGTCTCTGTAGGTAGGTAGGTAAGTACATTGATAGACAACATAAAACTCCTGTAGTTTCTTATGATTTTGGCATCAGAAAGGGGTATGCAACTTGTGTTTTTTTTTTTTTTTGTTTGTTTTGTTTTTTTTTAGATACAAGTAAAGCGCGGATGCTCAAAACCAAGGAGGCTGATTTGAATAGATGTATGGAGGACATGGATTTTAAATTCACTCCCATTTCTCAATAGAGCCAAGCAACAATACCACTGAGATTAAATAAATTGTTCCTTGAAAAGTTTAATTCATGATTGAAATAATGTCTATTTCTGTTGCAAACCATATGAAAATATGTCAATGAACTGAAGTCCACTGTGTGACGAAACACAAAAGACCAGTTATTTTATGGTGATTACATTTTAATCGTTATATAATACCTGAACATCACTCACAATGTACTGCTATTTTTGACAGAATACATTAATAAAATACTATTTTAAGAGTCTAGTTTAGAGATTAAAAATAAATCCTGCATGTTTCCACTCACAAAACCATCCCAGAACCACACAGAGCACTCTGCCCTTATTGCATTTCAGTTAATAGACTATTTTATAGAACACAAGCCCATTTAATAGACTGCTAATTGAAGCAAGTTTATAATACCTATTTTCTGTTGGATCACTGAGTCATCTACAAGTGCAGCATGCTGAGTTCCTGCATCTAAGAGATTGCACATCTACAGTATAAGACTTCATTTGCACATTGTATGATTGCTCGGTACACATTTAAGTAAAAAATTAAGTCAATCCACACATAATTCAGGTAAATTAACGCATACACAAACCTACATGCATCTCGTAGGCTGTTAACCATGAAACTTGTCATTGCTTCATTTGTAATTTACTGTCCATTTCCTCATCCTGCTGTAAAATTCTCCCTGCAGCTCACATTGCAGTCATTAAGACAATGTGGGATTGTTTTTAATGTTTTAATTTTTAATATTATACTACAGCATAATTACAATGTTCTTTTTTTATAACACTCATTGCACAAATTATTGCTGTAGTAGACAAATTGTTTTATTGATGCTGTATTGTTTGATTATGTTTCTGATAACATTTAGGTTCTGTGGCAGCTTTAGGGTAGAGACTGTTTTTGAATTGGAGTAATTTGAAGGCCCTGTAATGCCTTCCAGAAGCAGTTCAAATAATATCCATGGCAGGGTGGTTCTGCCAGAATGCTGTGGGATCTTCTGAAACAGTAAGAGCTGTATTATTCCTCTAGGGAGGGCAGGGGGCAGCTGATGATGTTCTGGATGTTGGAAATGACCCCCCTGAAGCTCTTTCATGTCTGCTGAGAAGCTGCCGGTGAACCGCACAGAATGACAGTAGTTCAGCACACTTTGGGCAGAACAGTAATAGTAGGACAGCAGTAGTTTCATGGCCAGTTGGTTTTTCCTGAGGGTTCTTGGGAAGTAGATTTCCTGCTGATCCTTCTATTGAGGCATCCTGGTGTGTATCTTCAGCTGAAAGTTGATCATCCACATGCACATCCAGGAGCATCCATGATACTCAGTTATTAAAAAAAAAAAAAAAAAATGTACGGGATGCAGACCACTCAGTGTTTTTTTTTTTCTCTTTTGACTTTGTGGTGTTCAAGACCAGGGTTACAAATAAACAAGTTATGAATATTGGTGCATTTAACATTTCATGTCAGCCCAGTAAGAACACCAACACAGTTATGTTATGTACAGACTTAGTTGCACTGGTGTGTGAGGGTGCAGCTATGGACAAGCATGCTCGTAAGCAGGGGGCTCAATGCAGGACATACAAATGGCAAGGAGTGACTGACTGTGAAAGCTGATAAAAGGTACCCATGGGTACTTTAACAAAATGCATCCATCTCTGTCCATCCATCCAAAACTGTCAACTAACCAAACACACATAACTGGTTTATGGCAGCAAACCTCAGTACTCAGAGAAAAAAACTTCACATATATGGGGAGTAAGCAGTCATCTGAGGAGGTTCAGACATCTGATTAGGATGATGATTGATTCTGGCCATCTCCATTTTGAGGTTTTCTGGGCCTATCCCACTGGAAGGAGAGCCTGGGGCAGACTCAGATTTTTCAGGAGGGGTTATGTGTACTCTCTGGTCTGAGAATGCCATGGGAACACCCCTAGAAGGAGCTGGAGAAGGTTGATGGGTAGAATGTGTTGGATTTCTGTACCTGCTGCATTCATGAACAAACTATGGATGAACATCAGAAAATGGATGGGTTGATGTTTTAGGGCAAAGCAAAAAAAAAAAAAAAAAAAAAAATCACAACATTATTGTGTGGCCTAATGTAACTAGAATTTTATGATACCAGTGACTCTAACTAATGAAGTCTATAAAACAAATTAACATTAATTAATTAGCAAATTAAATAAATTAAGATAGTAAATAATCAAATTTTGCCTTGTGAAATATGTCAAGTTTGACAGGATACATTTTCTGAGTCACAGCGACTTTGGCCTTCTACTCCAGAGTTACCAGGTCCTGCTCTTGTAAACAACTCGGTTGATAATATTACCCTTCTGCTACATAGCTGAGATTGTATACACAGCTCTGAAATATTTCTTTAGTTACCCATTCCTCTTACAGTATTTGCCAGAAGAAAGACACTAAATGTGTAAAATTACCTTTTTTTATTAACAAACTGTTCATCTTATACTGCATTATGATTGGTAATGCCAAATTGTCCCTAGGTGTGAGTGAGAGACTAATGGTTGTTTTGTCTCATTTGCCTCTGTGTCCCTGTGATGGACTTGAGACCTGTCCAGGGTGTTCCCTGTCTCTTGCACAGTGACTGCTGGACATGGGCACCACTGACCCAGTGACCCAAAAAGAAAGACGCAGGTAAAAAATAACGGATTGATGGATGAATTTTAAAATTTGTCAATAGTTTCAGAAATCATTTTATTTTAGTTTTGTGGAGGATTGGAAAAAAAAAAAATCCTACGCACACAAGGTAAAAAAAAAACAGACCTGTTTTGATTTAATCCAAGTTTACAGTGGTGTCAAATGTCTTAGACAGGTGTGGAAAATATTAATTAAGGAAGCTTCCAAATACATACATTTTAATTTACATATTTAAAAAAAATCATATACTGTAAAGGCGACATTTAAATCAAACCAATATGTGTGAGCTTACTGTACTTTCAAAACAGCATTAATTCTATGTGGTGTCCTTCTTTGGGACTTTAGAGGTCAGGTGTGGGATTAACCTGTTATACCCGACCATTCTTTTCATATGTAAGTTCAAACACAGTAAATAACTGAAACAAAAAAGAGGACCAAACACTGGAGAAGGAGCAGACGAAGGTGAGGTAAAATATGCCACAGATCATACATCATGACACGAATGAGCACAGCAACAAGACAAGGTAGTTCCACTACATCTGCAGGGTCTCTGCCAGACAAAGATTTCAAAGCCGACTGGAGTTTCCAAATGTGCTGTTCAAAGTCTTTTGAAGAAGCACAAAGAAAAAAGAAAAGGAAAAGAAAAAAGGAGAACATCGAGGACTGTAGCCACAGTGGTCGACCGAGGAACCTTAGTGCAGCACATGAAAGACACATCATGCTTACTCTTCACTGAAATCAGAAGATGTCCAGCAGTGCCATCTGCTTAGCATTTAGCAGAAGCTATTGTGTATTACAAAATAAGACCAGGGTGGGTTTTCAATGGAAAAACATGAGGCTATCAATCCTTATGCCCAACACACAAACCAAGCCAAGCGACTAAGCTGTGCACAAATAAATAAATTACAAAAAGAAAAATAAACAATTAGCTCAGAACTGAGGACAGAACTGAGCTCAGGACTCTGGACTGAGCTTACAACCCCTAGCTCAGGACTGATAGAGCTGTAGTACTGTGTCACATGACCTCAATGATAAGACATTTCTGTCCAGGGCTGACACTTGACCACCTGGGTTAATTCAAAAAACACACAGTGGTGGTGAGGACAGTTTGAGACAGCATACTTCTGGTTTGCCTCTATACTAAAGTTGTTATTTCTAAACCGGGCCCAAAGCCCGGTCCCACCAGACCCAAATTTGTGGCGGACCGGGCCATGAAAATGTGATGGATGGGCGAGCTGAGTCAGCGTCTGGCTTTTGATTTAGTCAGTGGATCAGCCACAATACAATTATATGGCAACATGGCTTGCCATACCACACCAGCCACGTGCGGCCATTTCACCACGAGCTGACCGGTCTTGAAAGAGGTAAAAATAAAGACCAGTTAAGCTTCAGATGAGACTACACTGCCAGGAAGCGATCCATCACCCAAATGGACGTTCATGCTGCACTCAGCGGACGCACACGGCTGACGACCCAAACAGGTGAGATCCCAAAACAGACGTGTCAAAGCCATCCGTGTCTTAATAATGCAGAATTCAGGCAAAGACAGGGTTTTGATGACCGTGAAAGGACAAACACCCCCTCAGCTCCGATCTTCTGCCCCTTTTTATCATTTGCTGACCATTAATAACTATATAAGAAGTCAAAGCCTAATTAAAAATGTTGGGGAGTGTGTGTGTGTGTGTGTGTGTGTGTGGGGGGGGGGGGTTCCGACCTGTAATTACTGTTAATTCGTCAGGTCGGATGGGATTTGGAAATAATGGCTGCGGGCTAGGGCCGGGTCGGATTGGATTTATTTGGGCCCGAATGCAAATCTACTCTGTACCTCCAAGCGAGGAAGCATCTATCTTCACTTAAAGAAACAGGTCCAGATGAAATGATTTAACCATGTGTCTTGTTATCTACCTGGATGATTGAGCTGACCAAACATTAGGCCCAGAACTGTTGGTATCTGAAAAGATGGCCCGGCTTTACGGCTAAAGTTGACTTGAATAATGTGACAAAATGATAATGTCTGTTTTCTGCGACCACATAGTCGCTTGATTTAAATGTCAATACACCATAGCCGGACTCAGTTCAGTTTTGGGTTAGTTTACCCTGTTTTCAGAAATGTTATGAGTAAAGATGTCTGTCCCACAGATAACATGTAGAGCAACACGCAAGAGCGGCTGAGTTTTTTTTCCATGCCTGTTTTGGTTCCGCACTGCTCTCTGCACTCTGAAAGATCACATGTGGGCATGATGTGGCCAGCTTCATCGGGGACTTATTAATGGCTAAAGGAAGTGAAAGACATACTGGTCTGTGCAACCTTTTTTGTAGACCTGTTGTGAATGAGACCATTTGAAGTCTGCAGTCAACTGAAGCAAGCAGGTACATATCCATTAGGCCGGACAGTCAGGGAGTTTTTAGTCTCAGAATTGATCCTGCTGTAGAACAACCAAACCCAACAATAAAACATACAAGAACAGAGCTTAAATTAGTAAAGACAATGCTTGTGCAAACAGCTTTACAGGTATTTGCTTTCTACCAATAATTGTGCAGTTTTGAAGACTGTAATTGTATATCGTCCCTTGTCCATGTGCTAGAAACAGTTGTTAAGTTAATTAATGGGGAAAAAAAATGCTTATGTCTCTCAGTCTAGTGGTATAATTGGTAAGTTGTCAAAAATAATAAGTTATAGGAATATTCTTTGTCATTCTTTCAATTATCTCAATATTTTAAGGGCATTAACAACCCTTCAACTTGACCACTATTCTGTGTTGCTTTGGGTACCATGCTAATAACAAGATGTAAATTTGGTTTGTAGCTTGCCTAAACAGCTTCTGTTTTATTTATTGAAGTGACACAGTTTTGAAAAGGACACATGGAAGTTATTATGCTTGTTAGTGTTTGTATTCCTGCTGTTGGATTATTAAAATCCCCTTATTTTTGCCATGGCTTTTATCTTTGTGCATGTTGTGATCCATGCTGGGAAGTTAATAGCGCCCCTTTATTTCTACCCTAGAAAATGCACACTGCTTGATTGCCTGTTCATAGAACAATGTGAAAATACAAACAAGAACAAAAGTAGAAAAAAAAAATAAAACATTGATTGATCTGGGCAACTTAAGACAAAAGCAAGCATACGAATGAAGAAAAGTTGATGTGAAAGATTTTGAATTATTGAGTAAAGAGAAGCCAGTGGAATAACATCTAAAGCCAATTTATCAATCTACTAAAGAAAAAAATAAAAAAAATATATATATGCATTATCATTAGTAATAAAAATGCTGGGGAAAAAAAAAAGTTACTCACCTCAGATTCAGGATTGCTTCAGAAAGCAACAGTGACAATTTCTCAATTTGTAACATCTAAAGTTATTGATCCAAACCTGCATCATGAACTGGATGTGTCATGTAGATCTATGCCAGGTTTAAGTGACAAACCAACCCATTTAGTTTAATCTATGAGCATACAGGTTAGGCTTCAAGAAATAAACTTGTATGTTTTGAATGATAAACCTCTTGTCACATTGCATAAGTAAGATGTTGACAACTTCATTTTGTGATTCATTTTGTGAATGCCTATAAAGCAAATAATTGTTTACCAATTTTTGTTCTAGTCAACAATTCATACATTAGAACGTTTAGTACTTTCGGGACATTCATGCTGTGACTTTTGGTATTTGTACAATTTTTACTTTCTGAAAAATTTAGATTTTAGGCCATGCTTTTCCTTATTGAAAGTGAATGAAGCTCTCACCGTTCTTTGAACCTGTCACTGCTCATTTCAGCTTTTGTTCTGGTTCTACCTTTTTATAGCTGTTTTAGATTCATTTCAGTTTCCTTCCAATACTTTCAATGTTCTTCTGCTAATTTAAGATTTCCGTTCTCCTTTCAGCTTCCTTCTGCTATTTTCATCATTTTATGCTGTTGCAGATATATTAGGTATTTTTCTGTTAATTTTAACCATTTTCTGCTTTTTTTGTTGTTAATTTCACTCTTTTGTTATACTTTTCACAAATTTTAACTTCATGTTATTTCGGTCCCTTTCAGCACTTTTTATCTTTTCACCTTTTTTTAAACCAATTTTAGCTTTATTATAATCAAATTAGCCTTTCACTGCTTATTTAAGTTTATTCTGCTCCAGCGGTTAATTTGAGCTGGATCCTGCCGGAACAAGACCCAGGAACTCCCTCATTTTCACCGTGTGCGTTCTGGCAACTGTTCAATCAGATCCATCAACTCATATTTCCCCCAATAAAGTCCAAAGTCATTGCACTTTTTATCATTTCAATATTTAACAAGCCTAAACTGCTGCACATCTTTCCCAGCCAGATCCCTCTGTCTTGTCAATCGGTAAAAGTCCTTCTCGCCCTCTTTAGTGTCCAGCCTCCCATACAACTCATCATATGCCTTCTGCTTTGACTTTGCCACTTCCCTCTTTGCTCTACATTCATTCAACCTTTATTTAAACAGGTTAGTTTCATTGAGCCATAGGGACTCATTTACAAGAGAGACCTAGATTTTAACAAAGACTGACAACAGTGGATAACAACTACAACAATAGACAATCACAAACTGTTCATACAAAAATATTTATTTATTTTACATTTTTTACCAATTGAAAACAGAATGGGGCAGCACGGTGGCACAACTGGTAGAGCTGCTGCCTCTCAGCGAGAAGGTTGTTGGTTCAAATCACGGTCCGGGGGCCTTTCTGGGTGGAGTTTGCATGTTCTCTCCGTACATGCGTGGGTTTCCTCCGGGTACTCCGGTTTTCTCCCAGACCAAAAACATGCATGTTAGACTGACTGGTGACTCTAAATTGTCCCTAGGTGTGAGAGAGGGCGTGAATGATTGTTTGTCTCGTTTGTCTCTATGCGTCCCTGTGATGGACTTGCGACCTGTCCAGGGTGTACCCCGCCCCTCGCACTGTGATTGCTGGACATGGGCACAGACGACCCCCGTAACCCAAAATGGAAGAAGCTGGTAAAGATAATGGATGGATGGATGGATGGACATTTTTACATAGCAGCTGCGCCATCACAAATTTGAGAACCACCCTCCTTGGTCATGACAGATTACTACTGCTTACCTGTTTCCTCCCCTGGAGTCCATTCCTGGCAGCCATTGGAAACAGGTTGGAAGCGATCTCCAGCTGATACGCCTGTGATGAAGAAGTGTGGTCGATGGGCGTCGTACAGCAGAGCAATGCGGAACAGCTTTCTAACCGGCTAGAACAAAAGCAAAATCCAAGGATAATCAAACATTAACAATATAATATGTTGGTAGCAGAACTAAGTAAGAATACATCCAAATTGCACTTTCGCACACACAAAAAAACCATTTAGACTAAACACAAAACGTTTCATCCTACCTTGCAAAACAAGGAAAAAATCCAGGAGTGCGAGGATTTCTTGGTGGTGACGGTAACAGAAAGGCTGGAGCTGGTCTCTACTGTCACTCCCTCTAAACTGTCACTTAGCTGGGAAAAAAGAAATGCACACATTCACGCTCAGTCAAAAATGATTTGTGAAACCAATCAAATTTAGGAATACTTGTGGAAGCATGGTTTACAAATGCATAAACACTATAAAACATTGTATCACAGAACACATGAAACTCAATAATTAAACCGCTGGTAATGCAATAGTTTGCTGTAGCAACTATTCTCGCTACTCTTCCAGTGGTGTAGTTAAAATCAGAGCATTCACAGGAGAAAACTGATTTCTAGAATGTGTCATGGAGCTGCTTTAATATTGCTGTAACAACAGTACAATAAATGCTCAACAGAACAAGTAAGTTTTCAGAAGTGCACAACAAAACTATGCTGAAAATGTGAAAAAGTTTGAAAAATGTAATGAAAACAGAATAAAATGTTTTAATTTCTATGTAAAAAAATTACCACAGAGCAACGTTCATGACAGCTATCAATCATAATACTTTGTGCACAAACATTTCAGTCACATCTACTGTAAATGTGTGTTGGGTTTATTTTGCAGGTAACTTACTGCAATTTGGCCAAAGTATTCAATATTAGCTAAAGTATGTTTCTCTCACTAATTAGCATAATTTATTTAGGCTAATGTCCAATTTTCAAACTGTCAAACTGTGCATTTAATAAATATTAATGCTTGACTGAGCAGTAAGAAAACAGTTTTCTGTGGCGTGACAAAATGTTAAGCAAACGTTACAAAATCTCACCCCATGAGTGAAAAATCATTCTCGCTTTATTTTAAAGGTTCTCAACAGATACTCCTGCGCTTGCTTGCCTCACAAAACCACTCACCACTTTCTCTGGGGACAGAGAGTTCATCCACTTTTCTATTAGGGTTTCCATGTAGTTTTCCGTGAAGTGTTTGCTCTCCTGCTGTTGTTTGAGGCGGATGAGTCGCGAGGCGTAACGTTTCTGCCACTCCATTAATTCCTCCTGTGAGTGAGCCGACGTACACCGGGCTCCATAACGACACAAGCCCTGCTCCAAGAACCTGTGAGGACATTTAAGAGCATACTAAAGTATGTAGTACACTTTTTTAAAACAATCATGCAACAAAATTTGGACCAAAGGTTAAAAAAAAAAAAAGCTAATGGAAACATTTCAACATCAGAAAATTTGGATTCCCTATTCTGTTACTTGTATGAAAATTTAATATATGTTCAGATAGCCTTTAAAGAATACACTTACTCCAAGATAATAATAAGATTTTTTTAATGGTTAATCATTGACATTGGGGCTCAACTTACAGGACTGTAGTCACAAAATCGGTAAGTGTGGTATTATAGATAAATAAACACATTAAAGAGATGAACGTATATGTGAATGTGAAAAGTGTCAGAACTAAACCTGTCAAACTTCAGAGGTGTGTTAGCGGGTGATTCTGTCGAGCCATCCTTCACCATATTCTCAGTAAGTGTGTGTCTGTGTGGTGTTCATTCAGAGGACAATTTGAGAATAAACTTGTGAGTGGATGCTGTGGAATATCCAGACAATTTGATGACATTTTCAAGTAAACATTTCCTCTTAAACATAAAACCATTACAATGCAAAGGAATTCTGAAAGAAAGAAGAAAAAAAAAAGTCCTGGGATACAAAACTGTTTCAGTGAATCTTAAAACATCAGCGTGACGTCACGTGCGCCGTAGTATGGCTGCACTGACGGGAGCTCCGCTTCGACTCAAATCTTTTTTTTTTTTTTGTTCTGTTGTTTTTGTTTTAACTTTTTTGCGACTACATTGTGCATCCACACTTGGGGTATGACCACAACGCACTTTTGGAGTTTTGATGCCTTGCTATCGTGCCATTGTGACTCAATTCCCGGCCTGCTTCCAGCCTAAAGCTCAGGCTTCAACCTGTCATGGCAGCCGTCTGTCTGCCTGCATGGACCGAACTCTACAGAACAGTTGGGTTCCGCAAGAAACCTTGGATGTTCTGTGTCTGCCGGACCCAGTTCTGGAAAGCAGTCATCATCCGTTGCCGCGGTTGTTATTATTGTCATGCTGCGAACAGGACCGAATTGCTAACCACGCTGCTAAGAGAATCACACTGCTAACAGAAGCTTACTGTTAACAGAACCATGTTGCAAAGAGAACCTCACTGCCAACAGAACCACTCTGCTAATAGGACCATTCTGCTGTAAATTTATTTCTTTTTCACTTTTGGAGCCTTGTTTTTGTAATTTTTCCTGCATGCTTTGGTATTTCTTGCTTTTTATTTATTCATTTATTTATTTTACGAGTTAAGACGGTTCTTCTCATCCTGAGTATTTCATTGCATTGTTGAGCTTGTGTTGATCTGCATACGACAATAAACCTAAACCTAACCTCAAGTGGAATAAATGAAATAAATAAGATCAGTGTTATTGGTCACACTATGAATAAAAGCTCAGAATTTCAAATGACGCATGTGATGTGTTAATTGGTTTGGTGTTTCCTGATTAAGAAAAATAAACTCATTACAAAGTCATATCTGAGCTGAAGAGAGTTTATATTACCTTTTACAGAGAGTGTACTCCTCACTGCTGGTGACTCCTCTGGGAGGGGGCCGGAACTGCCAGCCATCTTGGATCTCTGTCAATACACAAGCAAAGTGATTTAATAATAGTAATAATAATAATAATAATAATAAAACTGCACAAAAAACTTTAGCTTCATCTGGCTGGAGACGGTTAAGATTGAACTCAAGATGACAGCTGAGCGTAAACAAATGTTCATGTAAATTATATATAGTGTAAAGAAAAATCTGCTAATTTAAAGAAACATCAAAACCCACTCATTTTACAGATTTGCTCACCTTCATCCTGGTCGTCTGTGTATTCTGGGGCCATCTCTCTTTTTAGAATCTAATTAAAAACAAAACAGTTGGGGGAAGATTATCATTACTGTTGTGTAAATCAGAGGCTTAGCTACATAAAAGCAGCTGAAAAACTATATTTCTTACATGCAAATATCATTCTGTCTAATGACAAGAAGATACTACAAAGCTTAAAAGGAAGACAAGAAACAAGTACGCTGTAAACCAAAACCCTTGAGCATAAGGATTTACCTCTATTTCGGAGAAGAGCATTTTTAATCTGGTCAAGTCTTTTGTAATGATGCCATTCTGTGATGGAGGAGAGGAAGGATCTTCAGTAAGACTTAACACTCAGTACATTAGTCATTCAATGTTGTTTTAACAACTATTCTGCTTCATCACTAATACATAATGCATTGCAAACATTTGCCTATTAAAAAGTCTAATTATTCTCAACATGAAAACTGTTTTAAGAGACTGTTAGTGTCCTAATGTGTAGCTTATGCATACTAAATGCAAAGCTGTGATGCTTCTTGCTTATATTTAGATTTCTGGGATGTTTATCAGTTGCTTTTCAATTTTCCACATTTGTTGGGTGAGTCCTTTCCAGTTACTGACACTAAATACAGTGAACATTCTCTGAAAACACAGTGGTGATCTTGTGACAGAAGAATTTAGTTCTCCTTTTTATCAAGCATTTTTATTTTTTCTGACCTTGTGAACAGTGCATTGCAACACTTTGTTGTCATACTTTAAATATCTGTTTCTGTCTGCTTAGCGTAGCTTGGTTTGCACAGTCTGCACTGTGCATATTCTATTTGCTTCGTCCTTTAAAATTCTCAATATATGGCAAGATTTATTTTCTTATTCAATTTATTACTGATGTACTATTGCTGCTTTAACAATTTATATAGATCTGACAAACTTCTAAATTAAAAAAAAAAATCGGGATCCATTAAGGCGGATAATATAAATTAAGGCAAAATTAGATCCGAAAATAAAATTCTGCTATTAGCAACTATAAAATTTTTGTAGCCGGCATGTATGGATATATTGTTTGAAATGCACATTAATCATACCATTGGCTCTCCATACAAGGCTTTAGACAGAATGACTGCCACCTCCTCCAGGCTACCGTCCAACAGCATGGTGCGCAAACTAGCCCGCAGAGAGCCATCTCCCCGAGCAATTTCTTCTGCCAGAACTGCAACAGAATGAAAATTACAGTTTGAACAGGTGGGAAGACAATCAATATTACCCAGTTAGGTTTCCCATAAGATGTGTAGTAAATCCTTAAATATGCTGCAGAGGAAAACAAAAATGTAAAATTGTAGAACATGCTGTCCATGGTTGGCCACAGCAGTTCCCTGTTGTAACAGGCTTCTATATAAACATATGGGCCATCTGTATTTATGTGATATAATTGACAATGAAGTGATTTTTACAAATAAGCACCTTGGTAAAATTATACTTTTTTTTATTTATTTTTGTGATTCAAGCGACTAACTTCAAGTGTTCATGCTGGAAACAACCGCTGCTTTGTATTTTTATCTGTGGGTCTTCATGTTGCTATTTACCGTACTCGCTCATCAGTAAGTGAGAGCAGAAAAAAATGCATTGCAACAAACTGCATAGCTTTATGCACACATGGGATTGATATGCACACATAAACAACAATTAAGTAAATTACTGAGGGAGATTATACTACTCACCATTTTTGCAGTCTTCATTTGCTTCATCATAGTTTTTCTGCAGACGACAGAAAGACATAATACAATATCGTTATTGCTGTTTTAAGTATTTTACAATACTGTATGCTTAAAAAGCTTCTATGAAGACATGGCTGCAGAAACTAGAGTACCTTTTGTGCATAAATTGTAAAAAAAATAAGAGTTTTTTAAATATTTTTTATTGTTTCTATAATGATGAAGAAAAAAGGATTTTAAAATTCTGTTCATCTTTTTCAGCGTGGTGATTTTTTACAAGAATCATTAAAAACCTTGTTTTAATAAATTTATTAAATAATTTTCAGCGATCCAAATCCCCAGGAAAAATGTAAACAAAATCCTGCTCATGAATCACAGATTACACACATCCCAATACTTGGAGAACACCTCTGTCCTTACCAGCTGTAGAAAGGCAGCAATTCGGTAAAGCAGGGCACGGCTGCGGAGGGAGGCGACTGCCACAACCGATGGAGGGTTTGACAGGACAGGGCCGCTTGAGGGTGAGGTTTGGGGTGCAAGAACAACCAGGGCATCTGTGCTGTGGGTGACCGTTGCCTCGTACTCCCGCCTGGCTAACGATTTGCTGGCTTCTTCACATGACTTCTCCGCTCTCCTGTCTGCCATGACTCAGGGACAAAACGTCTGGAAGACAAAAAAAGATAAAGAGCAGCATTGAAATCCTCCAAACATATCAACTTTCCTTATTCTCTCTTTTGGTAAAAGTATACTCTATTAAAAGGTCAAACCTCATGGATGGTAAAAAGCAACAAAGATAACTGCCCAACTTTTCAGTGTCAGGTCAGTTTACAAGACGTGTGCAGTTTGTACTGTCCAATTAAAGGATTGTCTGGCTATTTTGAAGTACAGTACGGTAGTCCCTCGTTTATCATGGGGGGTTCTGTTCTCAGTCCATTCGTGATAAGTGAAAAACCGTGAAGTAGTAATAGGAGAGAGAGATATAAACAGACAGTCAGATAGATAGAGACATTTATAAACTCTTCCCACACTCTTGCAATATTCTAAACAATGTTTCTAAACTCTAAATCTATGTTTTTCAAAGTGGCGGCTGAAAACTCGAGAGAAGAAGATAAAAAAAAAAGGCAAAAATAAAAAATAGTAATAATAAAAATAACAAAAATTTCCCACAAAGGCAATCTGTATCTGTCATTTCCAGATAAACACACTTGAGAGAGAGGTTAGATTTATTTTCTTTTGTTCTTCTGGTCAACAAATTGATGAAAAGTTGTTTTTTTCTGTGGGAATATACTGTGTAAATTATTATTATTATTTTATTATTATTTATAAAAGTTGTTCATTTTAAAAATACAATACAAAACAATCCCATAAATGATAACATACAAAATATAAAAATGAAAGGTAGCAGAAAGAAGAA
>JARVGQ010000547.1:17487584-17500450 GCA_031762355.1 Hypsolebias martinsi | reverse complement strand
TTACTTTCAGGACTCGGCATTTGCCTCTGCTGTCCTCGGTTACCCCCCCCCCCCCCCAATGAGTGTACACAGATCTCAAGAGGAAACTACTGTATATGAACTGAGTGATTCTATCTGAACTCTGCAGTGCCTCTGGTGACATTAGGACCGACTCTGTGTCCATGCTTGTTAGCTGGTCAAGATGGATAGCTCGAGTTGTAAGGCACTTGTACAGGATGCCCCACCTCTTTTCAGTCCTTCGTCCCATCTTTACAAGCATAGGGCCTAAACAGTCAACTCCTGTTGAATAGAAGGCAGGCTGGAAAAGGCACAAACTGGAGTGGGGCAAGTCTGCTATTCTTGGAACTTAGGGGGCTACCTTTCCATTTCCTACAAGCCATGCAGTCACACTGGAACTTCTTGACTGTCTCTCTCTGCCTCTTATTAGCCAGTATTTCCTGCACAGCTCTGCAAAGACACATTTGGCTCCAGTAGTGTTGTGTTCAGGACCACCTAACCCGAGATCAAGTCAGTACCAAGACCAGAGTGTACCGAGACCGAGACAAGACCAAGACTTTTAGGTTCTGGGACCAAGTCGAGACCAAGACCGAGAGAGGGCGAGACCAAGTTGAGACCAAGACCTCAAATAAAATAAATAAAATACAACATTTTATTATAAATTTTTTTTTATAATTGTTACATTACGCAACTTTGTTTACTTTTGAATGAATATATCAGCTTTTATAAAATTTCAAAGCTACATAACAAATAAATCAGACATTCCATGGCCTAACTTCATGTGATTCAACAATAAAATTATGCAGCTGTTAAACTGGAAGCAGTTTCATCACTTGCCTTAAAAAACTACAGTGGCAAAATACTTTTCATAAGTCCGAACTCAAGACCAAGGATAACCATATATTTGCATTAGCTACAGGTATATTCTTTGTGATTTAAATAGCTGAATTTTATAATTGATGATATGGAAGATATCTTCCCCCACGCCCAGACAATCACTTCCCATTTTCTTGATGTGTGTGAGTGAAATGGGGTGGGCGTGACAGCGGTAACAAAAACATGTATTTAGCAGTGAGTCACGTTATCTCTTGGATTTGAACCAGTATGTTTTGCATCCAATAAAAACAAAGATGTTAACAAATAAACTGGACAATATTCTGGCAATTTGGTGATAATTCACAGTTGTGGTCTTGACTGGTCTTGAAAAAAAAAAATACAGAGTCCTGATTGTCCAAGACTGAGAACAAATGCGTGCGGTGGAGTCCGACACGAGACCATCAAAAAGTGGTCTTAAGAATGATCTTGGAGTACTACAACACTACTTTGAGCACTAACAAGTCAAGTCAAATTTCTTTGTAAACCACATTTAAAACAGCAGCTGTTACCACAGTGCTTAACAATAAAAACCAATGAGAGTAAATTAATGGAAAAAATAATACTAATGATAGTACTGAAAAATCAATTAAAAGCATTAAAGAAAAAACATAAAACACAGAACACAAAATATAGTAAATCAACTCAAACTAGCGAAAACAGATGTGTTTTTAGCAGAGATTTACAAACAGGAAGTGAAGGCCTGCCTAATGTTGGGTGGCAGATTGTTCCAAAAGTTCCAAAATACAGTAAAACTAAAACAAATAGTACAGACTCAGCACCACAGTTCATGCTCATTAATCCAGGTATAAATCCAACAATGTTCAGTCAGTCATCTGGACAGATTATTTTGTTGCTGTGAAGTTTCGTCCTTCATCCAAAGGATTTCTGAAATCTGAGCCACCAAACCAAACTGAATCCCACAAACAGCACACTCCCAGAGTGGGAAAAGAAACAGTTTACTGGTGATAAGTGCAGAATCAACTTCGCACACAAATATGTGCCCTTGCTTGACCTCTACAACCATTACTTTCCAGGTTAATGGAGTTCTGTACAGAAAGAAGCACGGTCAGCGTGACCAACGGGGGCCAATCACGTTATGGTCCAAGCAGAGCACAGAGCCAGTTCTATGAGTCCTGCTCCATGGAGGACATGTCAACATATCAAATCACCGAAAAGTGGAAGCCATCAGACAATATGTCACTGAAATGGACAGTAAGATCAAGTTTACTCAATGAAATAATTAAAACTTTTTGAACTATGCCAAGCAAATGGAAGACAAAACCTCACTATCTAGACTAAGTATGGAGTAACGCTCACACGAGACAAAATTTAATTGGAAAAGTATCCCAGGATTTTGAAGCTGGGGCAGAGTACAAACATAAAAGACAACAATCTGCTAAAATGTATGTGAAGCGGACCACAACCACATTAGAATGACAAAAAGACACTTGTTTTACAATAATGCACACATTCAGACTAGAGAAAAGAGACTTTTCAATTTGTGAATCTTAAATACAAGAAATCATCATCTAACAGTTCTAATGCTTTGAACACCATTAATCAACTGCTTTCAATACAGTTCTTAAATTCCCCTTCAGACAGATTAACATTCATTTACATGTGGACTCTTGTGAGCCTAATCAACAACTCAAGGTACTCACAGCTTCAACAGAGGTTAAAAACCAATTTCTTTTGATCATAATTCTCACTTTCTTGTCTAATATTCACCTTCCTAGTCCCTTATTATTATTCTGGTCAATCCATTGACATTTGAAATAATGAGGATGCTACAAAGTCAGACGATGTCGTGGCTTTGGGGAGTTTGAAACCCAGGGTGCAACCAGTTGGTCTTGGACTCAAATCTTCAAAATGGCAAAACTGAATTATTTACAGAATAAGGTGCTGCTGACGTGGCAGCACAAATAGACAGAACTTGAGAATATTAGACAGAAGCACAGAAACAGACTGATACATAAAGTGCTCAGTGCATTGCCAACAAAAAATTAAAACACGGGGAATATAAAGACAAAATAATAAACCAGAATAACAAATTCCTGTGCAGAGAAGGATCATATGTTAGTGGGCAGGGCAGGAAACAGAAAAAGCAGAAATCAGATGGACAGAATTAAAACACAGAAGGTAGGTGTGTAAGCGTAAACAAAATACTGTACCCAAAACCTGTCCATCAAAACCAAGCATTACACATAAACAGCAAAAAAAAAAAAAAAAAAAGCAGTCTGATAGAAGATGGGTCAGAATTCTCAGTTTGTCATCAAAACCCAGAGTTAAAATTGTGTTTTTATGGAATATAACTGATCTTAACAGTTTCACTGGAATGTTCACCCCTGATTTTAAATGTCTTTATAAAATCTGCTTTTTAAGCGTTTGCATGATGTAGATGTACATTCTTATAAAGAACTGTTTAATGTAGAGCAGAAATGGTTTCCTTGTATTTTTTTTTTCTTCTTTTGATTGTTTCTTGTTGCTTTGATATACTGGTAAATTAGAAACATAGCTATGACATGTCCAGTTTCATGCAACTTTAGATAAGTACTGGAATTTTACCAACTCGATTTTACACTCTGTGAAGTCTAAATTAGTCACAAAACATAAATTTCCACAAGCTTCCAACTAAATGCCAAGTTTTTTACACAGCAGGACTTTTTGTGTGCATATTTTTCAAGTAATGGTAATTTATGTTAAGGAATAGCGACCATGGAGAGATTGTCTGCTGCAATTGAGAGTTTAGAACAGGTTGTGCTGAATATGCAACCGACTGTAAATTAGCACATGCATGAATGATGCACGTTAAAAAAAAAAAAAAAAAACTAGAGATGCACACTCTGAGCAATTTCCGACAATTCAGGGTGAAGAACTATTTGTTATGTATGGATGGATTATGTTGCAGTTAAGGTAAGTATGAGGTCACATGCTGTACTTTACTTTCCTGTGCCATTTTAAACTTGTTGCTGTTTTCGTAGAGTTCCTCTAAATGCTCTTGGCTTCTTGCAGTCTTTTTTTGGAAAGCAGGTTGGCTGAAAATCAATCTTCTTAGGACACACACTTCTTTTTGTTATTCTAAAAGCAATTTGGCATGTCCTACAAATTGATAGAAGAGTGACTGTGTGCTTGTGCCAAGTAGCAGAGAAGTTATGTAGGCAAAGTTCTCCTCATCAGCATAAAAAAAAAAAAAAAAAAAAGAAAGGATAAATGTGGCCTGCATATTTCCAAGTGTAATTCTTAGATAGTCTGTAACCTTGGTGACATACTTGAAGTAATTCATTCATTTGCCAACTTGTGCATATAACTTTATCTTGCTGTGTGTGGGTACAAATGAACCAAACCACTTTTCTTGCTCCCTGCCTACTTTTTGCTCAGCATATATCTGTGCTTTAATAGCACAGAAGCTGTCCCTGTCCCATCTTGCCAACCACATGTGCCTTGTACAAGAATAAGGTCTTGGGGTTCTTAGAAAGCGTCACCAGTGAAACCCATGTTGAAGGCCAGAAAAAAGGCAGGGTTTCCAACAGGAGTTTTTTTTTTTTAACAGGAGGCAAAACTCAAAGAAGGGGGTACTGGATGTTCTTGCAGACTGAGAAGAGTAAAATGGCTCCAAATGGAGACCATGATTCAGAAACCATTACCTCATATATTCATTCTATTTTTACAGAGAATCGTTTACCTGAAAAGGTTTTTTTATTATTATTATTTTACATGGATTTTGTGGTTATTTGCAAGCACTTATGAAGACAGTAGAAGTTAGCTGTAGCATGTTGTGCACTATCTGGGGAACTCCTGGCAAAATGCTACAAGATTTCTAGTGGAATAACCATCCATCCATTAATCATCTTTACCCACTTCTTCCTTTTCAAGTCAAGAGGGTCACTGGTGTCTGTATCCAGCTATCACTGCGAGAACCGGGGGACACCTTGGACAGGTCTCCAGTCCATCACAGGGACACAGGCAAACAAGACAAACAACCATTCACTCTCTCACACCTAGGGACAATTTAGAGTTACCATTCAGTCTAACATGCATGTTTTTGGTCTGTGGAAGGAAACAGGAGTACCTGGAGAAAACCAATGCATGCACAGAGACAACATGCACACTCCACTGAAAAAGGTCCTCGGCCAGTATTTGATCCATCAACCTTCTTGCAGAGAGGTAACAGCTCAACATGAATCACTGTACCACCCAAAGAAAAAACATTTAATGCTAAATTCATGACATAGTAAAGAGTTATGAAAGTGTGTTTATACATTTTACTATTAAGTTTTTAAAACTAGACATGGGCAGCACAACAGCTTAGTGGCTAGCACTGTTGCTTCACAGCTGGATGGTCTTGGGTTCAATCTCAGGTTTGGACCTGGGGTCTTTCTGTGTGTTACTTTGCATGTTCTCCTTGTGATTGCATGGGTTTTTCCAGATACAGCAGTCCCTCGTTTATCGACACGGGATCCATGCCCTGGAGTCCCACGGTAAGTGAAAAACCGTGGAATAAGTAGTAAGTTGTAGTTTTTATATGTATATATATATATATATATATATATATATATATATATACTCACATACATACATACACACATATATATATATATATATAATTTCTTTAAATGTTTTAAACCCTTCACACACTCTTGCAATATTCCAAACATTTCTAAACGCTCTATAAGAACACAGAATGTCATGATTACAGCTCCCTGCCTCCTCAGCTCTTTGCCTCATTCTTGGCCACGCCCACTTCTCTGCTCTTCACAAAGAGCAGCTGATCAGCTGCAGGAGGAAGTTTACCCTATGGTGTGGGCTGAACAGAGGTGCAGGAGGAAGCTTTTTCTGCAGCTCTGGACTGCACAAGTGTGCAGCAGGTGCTAAATCATTTAAAATAATTTATTCTAAAAAAAAAAAAAAAATCTGTGCCGACCGTGCAGCTCATCCATCAATCAGGTCGTGTCCAATCTTATTTTGAAAAACAGCATCAGAGCGAGTCTGCGATAAACGAACTGTGAAGTAGCGAGGGACTACTGTACTCAGGTTTCCTCACACAGTCCAAAAATAAATAAATAAATAAAAAACATGCATTATAAGATGCCTTCAGGCCCAGGAGTGACAGCATTTGAAATATTTCGTGATATAATAATTTCAGTTTGTTAGTAAATCTAGCAAGTGTATGGGAAGGCAACACATATCCAACATAATAATAATTAAAAAAACTTTTATTTTTTTTTTTACCAGATATTATTTAAATAATTGAGGGAAAGTGGTGCGTTCACCAGAAAAAACAAAAAACAAAACAGGGGCAGGGGTGGGGGGACGACAAGAGAGACTCCGATTTTACATGTAATAATTAAAAGCCACTTTGAAGGCTGTTCTTTGAAGGACTTTTAAAAATTACCAGCCACTGCATGACAAAAACAACAACACCAAAAAAAAAAAAGAAGAAAAACTTATTTTCAGAAGCCCTATTATTAAAGACGGTGTCCTCTGGTTAAGTATAAAATGTGTGTTTTGACAGTTTGTGAAAGAAAATTAACTTGCTGTTTCCTTGCAAGACAACTGCTAACTTATTTTATTCTCTATTAAGCGGCAGAATGCAGCTTTTGTTTGCAGAAGGGGCTGAGAGAAGCATCACTGCTGTCAGTCCTGTGGGATAGGAGGATGAGGGATGATGGCCTCCTGCCTCAGCACATTTATTAATTTATCAATTATCCCCAATTATTCTGTTACTCAGAATTGATGAAGATGAGGTGATTTATGTATTTATTTCAATATCTTCAAGGAAACAATGCATTTATTTATTTATTTTTTGTTTGTGTGTTTCAATGTTAATGCAGTGCAGGAGGAATGGTGGCACAGAGGTTAGAGCAGGTGACCCTGTGATTGGAAGGTCACCCGTTCGATGCCCTAGACCAGGGGTCTGCAACCTGTGGCTTTTGGTTCCGCTGCAGCGACTCTTTCAAGCTTAGACCAAAACTGACATACATCTGAATTTTATAGGATGTTATTGGATGTTATAGGATGCTGTACCCACAACAAAAAATGACTAATTTTAGCAGTTTTCCTGTCAAATCCTTTGCAAATATGTGTAAACTAGTACTAATACACAGAGTAAATTATACTCACTTTATCTTTATGCTTTATTTCTTCAAAGTAAAAGTCTCAATTACTCCCCAATAAATAAATAAATAACACATAAGCCTGCACAGTTCCTTGTTTTAGTTTTTAAACAATGAGCAAAATACAGGTAGTCCTCGAGTTACGACGCCCCCGACTTACAGCATTTCGGACTTACGAACGGCACTCGGTGACGTCATCACGCCTCCATTGAGCAGTATTTTTCAGTATTTCTGTGTTTTTTGAGGTACTGTGTTAGCTAACTGCTTGAAAATACATTTTTAAGGTACAGAATGTACGCTGGTGTTGTGTTACGTTGAAAAAAACGTGTTTAAAACGCCGTTTACGTGCGCGGTCCGACTTACGGCAAAAAATCCGGACTTACGACGCCACGTGCTATGGGTCCCGACTTATGTCAAAATCGGGTTAGGAACGGTCCGTAGGAACGGAACCCGTTCATAAGTCGAGGACTGCCTGTACTGTATTTAACAGAAAAAAAATCATCCAGATCAAACTTTGGATACCTACCTGACAGAGAATAGCATGTTAGTGCGTGTGTTACACGACAGTGCAGAGCCGAGAGCTTCTGCAAAAGGCACTGGTTGAGGATAAACAGGCGGCGCCAGCTGAACCAAAGTGCTGTGTGACGAGGAGGCGTGAAGGTGGACCACAAACACTGCCAAACCGAGCACATGTGCAGCCGTCAGTGACGGCCCCTTTGAACACAAGAGGTTTGTGAAAAGTTTGTTACTCTGAGTAGAAAAATCAGGTGTAATTCTTTTAACCGTTGTATATAATTAAAATACTCTGGGGAGTTCTCATAAAAGGAGAGGTAGACCCACAGGTGAGTTTGAAGATTTATGTACCTGTTTATGAAATAGGTCCCAAAGTCTATGCAGCAGGCTTGAGAAGAGTTGTGTGTTAACAAGCAGCACACTGACTAAACTGGAGGCCCAGAAACTTTGCCTGAAAAGGTAAATCAAGTGAAATTTTGATTATAAAATCATTATTTGGGTGAATTTTAAGACACAAAACTTTAAAAGTCTGTGAATTTAGCGGCTCTGATTTTTATACTTAATACACGCACATAAAATTTAATTACCAACTGAATATTCTGGTTATGTAAAACAAACTAAAGCATAACAATGTTCTGAAAACAGATTATTTTCTGACTGGGTAGAGGTAAAAAATGTAAAAGTGTTGTAATTTTTTTTGCCATACATGGCCATTGTGACATCACCATTTTGATGTTTAGGACTGTTGTGTTAAATGAATGTGAAAACGAGCGTACTATTAAAAAACAAAATATAAGCTAAATTATGTGACAATGAAAATAACTGCTAAAAATGAACATGCATTAGCGATAAAGATCACATCACAGTGATTTTTCTTCAGTCTGACGCTAATCAATAATTAAAATGATCCTTTGTGTGACTTTCACTGAAGCAAAGACACCCCACGCACTTGTTAGGAGGATTTGCACGGGAAGCGTTTAACTGGCACTGACAGAAGTTTTGCAGAATCATACTGACGACCTGAAAACGACAGAATAATGAAATGCAGACGGGCTTTGAATGCAGCGCAACCCATGATTTTCAAAAAAATACATATAAAGATATATAAAAACATACTTTTACATGAAGCTCAGGCAGCACGGGAGACTCTGTGTAAAGTGTGACAACTTTTTGTCCAATCGGCTCATAAGGGCTACCAGTGAAGACGACGCTCAGAGTGTGTGAGATCCTGGACAGCTGGGCTGACGTCTCTGAGGGTACATGACCAACACGACACGCAAAGAAACACTATCAGCACATCATTAACAGCTTTTATATTTGCTTAAATCTGTGAATTATTTGTCCCGACTGCTGGGAATAACTATATCAAATATATATATGATTTCTGCCCACCTCCATCACTTCCACCAAAGAGCAGCTCTGTGAACTCCTGCAGCTGAACCTTCAGGATGTCCAGAACATCATCGCTGGTGTTCAGACACGCTGTGCTCTCTGAAAAAAACATCACCGTAATAATTTGGTTTTCAACTGTTGCATGAACCGTAGGTGCAGGTGCAGGAGCACAAATATGTACAAAAGCATGAACTGGACTGTGAGAGCACTGAAAAACACCTTTTGAAGATTTGAAGGCAAATAAGCTCTGAAATATTAGTTTCCTCTTTTCTTATCTTTTTTTAAAAAAAATAAGTGATTAACTTCTCATTCAAAATTAACAATTTTTTTTATCAACCTTTATCGTCTCACACTGTGTCTAAACTTTGTCTTAAGTTTGCAGATTGTACAATCTGACAAATGTAAACTTTAACTGAAGGACTGTAAAAGGCATTCTTATTGTGCTGTGCTTCACACTGCACTGCCATGATACCTACATTTACAGAAAGGTTCTACACTTTGTTTATCTCTATAAAATAACTAAAAGGTCACTATGAAACTTTGTAGTTGCACAAGTTAGAGTAAATTAGATTTATTTAAAGATTTCAACACAAATGTAAAGAGAACACACTTGACACCTCTTTTAGTGTCTGCATTGGTTACATGTACATTTATAAAGTTATTTTATTTTTTTTAAGATACTTAACAGTCAAGTCCTACATATTTATCAGACTTGCTTTTAACTTGTGTTCCATCAGGTTTTCAGGTTTTACCATAAGCTATAACTAAAATCCATAAGGTTTAATTTTCCTAGTTCTCCTGAGGACCTGAGGACGGCTGAGACTGTTGATGTTTTGGAAATAAAAACTCCAGACTTAACTTGTTCAGTTTGGGTTTTAGTTAAATTCATTACTCACAGATTTTAGAAAGTATAACGTTCAATTTATCTGTTATATTGGTGTAATTTCTCCGTCCTCTAGGACGTGGCAAATTCTCCCCCCCCAAAAAAAAAAAAAAAAAAAAAAAAGCAAAAGGACCTGTTTTTCAGTTGAATATATATATCTATATTTTCCCATCTGAAGAGCTTTCTCAACACATAGATCAAAACTTTAAACTAAGTGAGACGCTCCGTTTATGCAGCTACAGCCACATGCAGATTATTCTCGCTAACCTCACACCTGAAGGGCGTTAGGGTTTTTGTATGCTTGGATTACGAAAGAGATGTTTTGGTCACATGCATGACGGTGCGTATTTTTATTTTAGATTGCTTTTTTCAATTTTCTCTGTTAGCGATGACGTGCTTATAGTTGTAGTTTAATATTAAGAGTTATTTGTAATTCATTTTAATCATAGGGCACTTAGCCTTACAGTCCAATGTATGAACGGTGCTTTAAAAATAAAGTTTGTTGTATTGATTGAAAACAATCTGTGGTAAAGAATACCCACTGTTTTGCTGCCTTTGTTTCCGGCAGGACTCCACATACGATGAATATTGTGCGGGAGGGATCTTGTCTGCTCTGCATACAAAAACAAAGTCATACTGAAAATACACAAAATAATTACAGATAAGTGCTGGTTACTAATCATATAATTCAACTTTTATTTCAACTGCAACTTGATTATAGTAACAAACCTAATTCATGAACTTCACAATAATAGAAACTTAAATTTATTGAACTACGTGTCTATGTTTCTGATCATAACTCACTTTTTCAGAGCATCTATAAAACTCATCAGAGCATCAGGCTTCACTGGAAGCTGCAAACAGACGTGAAGAGAAACGTTTATTTGTGTGATACGAACACTACGGTACTTCAGATCTGGAAACTAGCAAAACAAGGACTCAAGCTGCTCACCAGTCTTGGCTTTAACAGAGCGGGAAGAAATCGTGTCAAAAAGTACGGCCTCCTGAAAATACTGTGAAAACAGCAACGTGAACGTTTGATGCAATTTTAAATCCATATTTGAAAGAAAGAAATTAATGTGATGTATGTACTTCTATTCAAGGTTATTTTATGTCTTCTTCTTGTATTTCTGTAGGGGATTTTGTGTGTTCTTTGTAGAAAACGCATGCTCGATAGGCCTCTGTGTGTCATAAACGTGCTGCGGCGAGCTGAAAGCGCGATGCGTTACCTGGCCTCCATGACTGTGGCAGAGATCCTGCCGGTGCTGTCGAACAGAGACACGGCCTTCTCCACATCCTGTGCAGCCTGGCACCGAGGCTGCAGTCAACACAGACATTACAATGTTACCCAGCTGTGACATTTCCCATCTGAACAGATTAAAATAAAGATATCTGATCAGAAAACGAAGAACTGTGTCCAATTTAAACAAACAGTATGTTGAGTTTTTCCTCTGGGTGTTTCCAATACGTAGTTCTGAAAAAAATTAATCCTCATATACAGTATTATTAAAACATCCTTTCAAATTGGAAATACAGTACAGGAGGACGTTTAACCGTTGCTATATCTAAAACCATCTGAGAGAAAATGGTAAATAGACTGTACTTACTGTACATGGCGCCTTTCTATCTTATCAAGATACTCAAAGCTCTTTACATCACAATCTGTGCCCTCATTTACCCAATCATATAGCACTCTACTATACCTCTACAAAGACTAATCAGAGCTTTATCACATTCTTACAGCAATGGGACACACATCGGAGGCAATGAGGGGCTCAGTGTCTTACACAGGGACACTTCACCATGTGAATGCTGGTGGAATTGAACCCACAACCCTCCCATTGGAGGATGACTGCTCTAATCACTCAGCCACAAGCGCCCCCTAGAAAACTTTTTTTGGTTGTTATGTGAAAACTGACAAAATCTATCAAAAACCAGCAGTTAAAATAACAATCTGACCACTGAGTGTGGCCATTACCTCCACGGAAGCACCGGAAACATCCTCATATAAACCCATCTCCTCCACCGACTCCTGTAACACACACACGCTGTTGTATTACCGTTTTCAACATATAAGGTAAATAAAATAACAGACAGTTTTAGTAAATGGCATTCAGTCGTTTTGGACATTTAATTTTCTTTTACCTTGAGGTCAGCCAGTCTGGTTTTAGCCAGAGAGACGTACTCCATGAGCAGGCCGCGGTGCTTTGCAGGAACATACGGAGGGTGCAGAATATGAACCTAAAACATGAAAATTAAGAGTCTGATGCTGGATATGAAAACTGGGACGTTCCGCAGAGTTTGAAGGAGCTATTACATCTTATACTCAACTGAAAAGAACATCCTTAAGAGAACACATCGGCTGTTTTTTTTAAATACAGTTAAAGGAAGGAACACAATATAAATTTAACAACTTCACATTGGTGTTCATTAAAAACATCTGCATTGAAAAAGACTTGTTTACATATTTAAAAGCCAATAAACCAGGAACAAAAACTGCTAAATAGGCATCGGCTAAAGGTCAAATATACAAAGCAATGGAGTTTATTTTTATTGCCTTTGTAAAAGTAGAGATAATAAATAAATAAAGTTTTACTGAGCACCCTGGTAATAAAACTAATAATCTATATTCAAAAATTAAAAAAAAAAAGGTTGATATCTAACTTTATTTTATGACAAATAAAAGTTTTTAAAATTTTCAGCTGGTGTAGATTCTCTGTTATCCAAAATTTGGTAAAAAAAAAAAAAAAATGTAGGCTACAATAAAAAGAAGTCCAGTAGCTTAACTGTTTATTTATTTATTTATTTTATACATATGATGATTTGAATTAGATTTATAAAATGCATTAAACAAGCTGCAGAATCACTGAGCACTTTTAAATAACAGGAGAAACAGACTTTTTAAACTAATTTCTCCCATCTAGTAAAATAAATAGAAAATTCTGCTGAAACTTGGACAAAAAGCACAAATATAAACAGCTGGATTAAACTACAAACTTTAAACAGCTAATTAAGTACAGGTGGTCCTCGACCTACGACTCCCCCGACCTACGGCGCTCCGGACTTACGAACGGCACCCGATGACGTCATCC
>JARVGQ010000547.1:17262730-17272809 GCA_031762355.1 Hypsolebias martinsi | reverse complement strand
GTCCCTCTTGTAAATGAGTCCCCGTGGCTCAACGAGGCTAGCCTGTATAAATAAAGGTTGAATGAATGAATGAATTTCTTCAAACTCAGTCAGTGAACTATCTACAACAAGTAAGATATACATTTTTAATAGTCTTTCCGAAGAGCCCTACTTGAGAAAAAATAAAATCTGACCTATACCTGTTAGCCGCTTTAATAATCCTGCATCTGTTAGATTAAATAAAAACAATATAATAACTGATTTGTATTTTCAGGTTGAATATGAAGTGGCATGGTGTTTCTCCAGGTACTCCTGTTTCCTTCCACTGACCAAAAACAGATTGGACTGATTAGTAACTCTAAATTTTCACTAGGTGTGAGTGAGAGAGCGAATGGTTGTTTGTCTCGTTTGTCTCCGTGTCCCTGTGATGGACTGGAGACTTGTCCAGGGTGTCCCCCGCCTCTTGCACTGTGACTGCTGGACATAGACACCAGTGACCACCGTGAACTGAAAATGAAGAAGCAGATGAAGATAATGAATGGATGGATGGAAGGAAGATTAAATATGTATACTGAGACATTTAAAATATTGTGGCTCTGCGTAGCTTTTTAAATTTAAGTTAAGTTAATAGGCTCCATCAGGATTTACAGCAAATGTTTTCACCTCAATAGAAAGCCGACAACTTTCGAGTATTGACATACTTTACCCATAATGTGTTTTTTCTCTTCTTTTTCCTCACTGGAATTGTGGACTTGAGGGTTTTCTATTAGAAGACTTGAAGCTTTTACACATACACACGTTGTGTGTACATATACACACACTTTACCTCTAAGAATAGCTGCAGGAAGGTGTGGAGTGATGACAGACAGACGATGAATGACCCAGTAGAGTGTCACAAAGCTGACATTCTGATAATTACATGCCAATCTCACGCTTTCATTTCCTCCAACTGGCATTACACAAACATACCAAAACACAGACTCAACTGTATTTATGCTGGATTTATAGGGGGAAAAAGCCTCTTGTGATTGCATACAACCTTAATTGGTAATATTATGATACACACAGGCCTTTGACATGAACCCCCATATCCTTACTTATAAACAACTTGTGTTCAGTGTGTTTTTGTGTACAGATTAGACAAGATGGCAGATATGAACACATATACACACTTGATGTGTTTTCCGCAATGCGTCTCTCTCAGAAATCCTTACTGTGTTCATTTAGAGATCTCATCAAACTTTAAACAGGCAGCATAAAGAGCTTCAAATGGAATAAAGCACAGCAGCCAGTTAATCTGGGACCACAAACATGAACATACAGATACTACACATTCAGAGAAACTGTTTATTGACTATGTTTCTAAAGAAATGTTCAAAATGTGACTATACAGTTGCATGTTATTTGCTATTTAACCTATGAATAGCTATTGGTTTATTGCTAAATAGCATAACTGATGGCAGTAGCCTTATTTTTAGCTGGTGTGTCTTAGTTATTTAGCAGTAAATTTTTCCCAAGAATAAAACAATCCATTTTCGAAAAAAAATTTGTTGGACCACTAAAAGGTCAACAAGTTGGTAAAAATATAACAAGCTAAAAACACGATAAACATTCAGAATGCTTTAAAACTGATAGAACTGATAGAACAGTGGAGCATTAAGTGTAGAACCACTAGACTGAGGAACAGCTTCTACAAAGTACCTTGAAGCTGTTAGACTCATAAAGCCCTAACCCAAAAAAAAAAAAAAAAAAATCCATGCTTCTGATTTCTTACCTTTAAGCTCTTATATCCATACCCGGGCCGATATGTTGTAGAGACAGGGCAGCCAACTCTGAACCCGAAGGTCCCGGGTTTGATCTCCACTCATTGCACATCTCATGGTGTCCCTGAGCAGGACACCCTATCCCCAGTTGCTCCCCGGGTGCTTTCAATGACTGCCCACTACTCCACCTGGTGGCAGATGGGTTAAATGCAGAGCGCCAATTTTGCCATTGTATGCGAACATGCAATGATGACAATGCATACACATCATCTGCTCACTACAGACTCATGTACAGACTGCGGTTTATATACAAAGTATGTTGTATACTGCTTCTTTTTTATACTTTATATTTTTGCTATTTTTTGCTATTTTTGGGTGTAACTGGGACCTTGAGTACACAATTTCATTCCACCTCATGTACCACATGTGATGTGAATAACAATAAAGAACCTTGAACTCTTAGCAGAAGATTTCAGACAATAGGAATGTCCTCATGGCAGCTAGGGATATATCTGTATTACAGAGAGGCATAATCCAGAAGTGAACTATCAGTCCCTAACCAACCTATTTGCATTTGGCATTTTATTTCCTCTTTGTCTCATTGTAGGCCCGGACCCTATGAAGCTGCTGTTTCAGCTCAAAGTTTTGTTCAATCACCAAGACTATCTCGCTGACCCCTGTCTTACTGGGGGCAGAGATAAGACTAAACCCACATGGTGATTGGTGATTTTCCTTTTTTGATCCCTAGCCAGTAATCCCTCTGTAACACATTAAAGGGCCATCTCATTAATCACCTCTAGAATCACTCACCCTGAGGCTGTCTTACAGCTTTATTGATACCTGGCTCTTTAGAGACCAATTGCCCCCCTTTGAGACTCAGGGTGGAGTGTATGATTGGTTATCCCAGAGGTGAAGGCGGACATCCATTGGCTCTCATGATCAATGCCAGTTGTCTCAGAAGATGAATGACAGCCCTTTCTTTGTTAAGTCTGCTTTCTGGTTTTAAGCAGCAGGGTTGAAACACAAGGAACTAGATGGGTATCATGGTGTTGTTTGAGGAATTATTTCCATATTTGATTTTGATCAGAAAGTGCCATCAAAAGGTATCAGTTAATATTTTACACTGGCTCTAAAGGTTCATTTTGGCTCAACTGAACAACTGTAAATCACTTAAGGTTTATTACTACAGTGATTTCCATACCCTAGACAATAATGTTTTCATAATAATGATTCAATCACACTAAAAATAATCATAAAGTTGTTGTTTCCCAAAGACTTACTGTGCAATATGTTGACCATACTATTTCATCAGTTAAATAAATAATTAAATTCACTGGATTACCTCATCTTGGAAAAATTGAAATTTGCTATAACTGGACAGACATTGTTTGTGTTTAATTTATAACGAAGCCAAGACCAAATATGATTGCTACTGTTCTATTACAACTTCAGCCTCAAAAATCTCATTGTGATTCATGTGAACACTATATTAAAAACTTTTACACTACCTTTAGTTTGTTTAGAAATGTTATATGAAATGTGATATTTCTTTCAGTGCTCCAGGACACAACAGAAATGCTACAGCTATCTGCTTCCACCACTATTTGCACTTGAAAACAACCAGGTCAATGTGAGTAACTGTGTAATGTGAAGCCAACATCAAATTAAAGACGTAGGAACAGAGTTTGCGTGAAATGTTAGAGATATGGGTTTTCTTAAGACGGTTGTTTTTTTACTTTGTTTTTGGCCTCACATGCGCAACTTGGAACAAAAGTAAACACTTTTTGTTTGTTTTCCAAATTGAGATTCTAATGTCCTTAGAACTTTACTTCAAAAGATTGGAACTACAGTATTTATGTAATATCCCAGTTGGGGCAGTGGTGGTGCTAATGGTGGAGAAGGCAAGTCTGTGATTGGGAGATTGCCAGTTCAATTCCCATTAACCTCTACAACACATTTTTTGGGGGAAAGGTGACACACCCACATTGATACAGCCTATACGTATACATGCTCATATGAGCAGAGTCCAACTCTGGATCAGAAAACCCCAACCCCACCCGTCTGCACCACTGGGCACACTAGATGGCGGTCCTCTGCTCCATACATGTGGGCTACTGTATCTTGATGGGTTCATCATGAAAAGCATCGTGTAAAAATAATTGCCAAGTTGTCACGTTTTGTGCCCCCTCCTGCCACAGTCTGTTTGTTTTCATGCCATGTTTCTCTCCTTGTTTATTTCCAACTTCAACCAGCTCATGTCACCCTGCACCACACCCACTCTGCCCTGTCACAGCAATTAGCTCTCATCATGTTCACTTGCTCTTCATCCTTCTTAATCTCCCTGTCAACTCACAGCCAGTGCCAACTGTCAAAATTATGAGAAAGAAAGACATTTGATTCAAAATTTAAGCAGATTTAATTGATTTATTTAGAAATATTTTGAAAAGTAAAATTTATCAGATACTATTTCATTATCTTAAAGTAACACAGTTGTATAATATAATTTATTCCTTGAGTGACATTCTGGTCCACACTCCTTACCAGTTGGTGGTGGTAATGCACCCATTTCTATGTTTGCCAAGAAGAAGTTGTTTTTGGGCCTCTATTAATGTGTTAAATCTATACATCTTTAAACTGCTTCTTAAAATTTAACATTAAATGTCATTTTCAAGCCAGCAAGCCTAAGGGTTTTGTCACCTGTTTGATGCGACTCACTGTTACACATGACCTTACCGTGCAACCATATTACGCCCAGGGGTGTGCGTAACACATACTGTACATTTACCTTGGCTAAACACAAATATTTGCAGGTGACTAACTACCATATGTTTTAGGTTAGGCACACAAGTAAAATGTACTTATGCAATTTTTTTTTAGCCAGTTGACATAAACTAACCCTAAACCACATTTTTCACCAGTTCAACCTTTATGGGAGAATGGCAAAGAGGATGCCACTGCTGAAGCGAACATAATAAATTTTGGCTAGATGTTGCCGAACCTCATATCAAAGACTCCATGGTAAAGTGGTTTTTGAAATTCAGCCCTTTAAAGCTTTTTAGAATTATGTCAGAAAGTTAATTTGAAACTAATCATGATTGATTTATGAGAACAACAGAGCATACACCTTTCAGGGGGTGAATATTTTTTATAGATACTGTACTGTGTCTATAAAAGCACCCTGACAAAAGTTTTGACAGAAGGTCAAGGCTTTATATGTATATGCTTGATTTTGAATACATGTTTTTAAGCAGACATGAATCCATTCCTACACTGAATCATTTTGACATATGAAGGTAAAGCAGTGTTCTTGTCCCAAGAGGGAAGGAAAGCAGCACGGTTTTTCCAAGCATCAAATTTGTTGAGATCTTTGGGTTAGTGCTGTGTGACTCAGCTAGGCCCCAAGGGGGAAACTACAAGGGCTAAAAAACCAGAGCACATTTTAGCTTTTCTCTCTTTATCATCTTGACAAGTGAACATTCAAAAACAAAATGGTGTGTATTATTTATATTATTTAAAGTGTTGAATGTTCCAGGACACTAACACAATGCTGACAAATCTTTATGAAAGTTCAGACAGGAACAGAGTTAGTATTGGTTTTAAATCACCTTCTGTTCAGTCATGTCCTCTACAGCTGTCTTCTTCATATGTCCAGCTTATTTCGGTTTGTCTCTTATTGCTTACCTGATTAGTCTTACTTGTCTTTTTCTGCAGAGTCCTTCATTAGCTCACTGTTTCTTGGTTGTTGTCTGCATTCAAATGACCTACATTGCTCCACAATATTATAATTTGACATTTACCTGAGCGCATTTCCAAGCTTAGGAAAGGATTTTAAACAAGAAGAGTTTCATGATTCATACAATAAGGTGTAATCACAAGTCAGTCATTTGACCTTTACTGCTGTCTGGTATAAGATCTTTCTGTTTTATGTTTCCAAAAATCAAAAAGATGTACAAAGTGCTTTACTTATTAAAACACAATTCTGTATTAGTGAATGCATTTCTTCCATATCTTAGCCCAGATGTTCCATCTACAATTGCTAATGTATTTTGTAGTTATGTAAGAAGATTAATTCTTCATCAAGCTAGGCTTTTGGCTTTGGGGCAAATTCAAAAGCATAGAAAAGATCAAATGATAGTGCATATTTTATTTTCGCTTATTCTGGATGCAAGAAACCTAAAGTGGCAGCATCTTCTCTTAACGACTGGGATGACTGATTAGAGTTCATAATGTCTGTGCCCTTGATGAGGTAATTCAGTGAACTCATTTACTCTTTTCTTCTTGTTTCTGGAGGTAGTTTTTATTTCCTTCATGTTTAATATTACACCCATTAATGCGACTTCTCAACGTTTGTCCTTTCTGGGCATTTCTAGTTCAACACATGGAAGACCATAAGTTCAGCTTGCAAAGTTTTAGTGTCTGTTTGCATTGGCATCATCTACTGACACAGTTAGACAACTCACACATTTGAGCGTTCCATCGTTGGGAAAAAAAAAAAAAAAAGTTTATCTATATATAAAAAAAGGCTAATTTATTAAAAGTTGTGGAATAAAATATGTGGAAGCTCCTTTTAAACGTCCTTTTCCTGTATGTGCTGCAAGGATATTTTGATTATAGTTCATAACTGTTTCTATTCATTCCTCACCTTCATGTAAAATGTCACTTTTGTACATGTGCAAATACTCCTGTCTGCAGCCTGTGAGGAGGAAGTTTACAAGTATGTGTCTATTTACTTACTCGTGGCCCCACTCCGTCTTGTATCAAATGTCACATCTGCCTGTTTAAATGGCACTGACTTCACTTAACATGAAGACATGGTTGGGTCCTCCTTCTACTTTAATATAATTGTCTTTGTGTGTCGGGAGAGACATTACACTTCCACATTCCTGTACAAATGTGCTGGCATGCACACACATGACAGAAGCTACTGATAAATGGCCTTATTTTCTGGATACAGAGCATTCCTGCATGTGTTAAACCTTTAAGTCTACTTGGTCTGAAGTGAATCCTTCAGTTTCACTGCTCATGTCTCCATCAAAATCAATACAGAGAATTGTTCTTCTGATTCCCAAGGGAATGTTAGAATATGGGAGCATGTGTGTGGGTGGGTGTCAGAGGACATGATAGAGTCCTTAAGCCAGAAGCAAGGAAAGTAAGTGTATATGCTATAATGGATACCCATTCAAATTCCACTTCTCCGTCCTTTTCTCCACCGGGCAACTTTTGAGATGACCTCTTCTTAGACATCTGTTTTAAGACTGATAAACAAACTAATCTTCCCTTCTCCCTTTTTATCTCTTTTTTTTTTTTTTTTTGCATCTCATCCTCTTTCCCTCTCTCTCCTTCTTGTTGTTTGACCTGGAGGTGTCTAAGGAACAGTAGTGGTTATGACTTAATCCAGTGGTGAGAAAGAAATGTCCTCCTCAGAGGCCCCTTCTGAGTCTGAATTAAGAAATTTAAGCACATAACCAGCTGCCATTTATCAAGACCCAGTGTAGATGTTTCAAGGACAAAGAGCAAGGGATTCCATTATGGACCACTTTTAAGAAAATAAAGGCCGTCCAATTCATCATTCCACATGGGCCCCTTTAGCTTTTCAGTACACTGAGTGTTCTTAAAAGGTCTTACACTAATCAGATGGTACTTAAATGAGTCCTGTGGGAAATGTATGCTTTTGCAGCAACAGCAAGATTAGCAAATAAGTGTGAAGAGCCAGTAGTGTGTCTGTATCAGTAAAAAAAATACATCAGCTAAGAAAAATACTCAAACCTCCCAAATAAATATGATGAAAGCATACTAGTAGACACAGCAACAAAGCTACAAAAAAGACAAGAATGTGTTTTGTTGCATCAACTAAAAGTTTTTGTTCTACTTCAAATTTCTAATTATGTTGTCAGATTCACATCTTAGCTCAAATCAAAGTAATAACAAAACAAGTGCCACTAAAACTGCACTAAGTGAGAAAATATCAGTAATAAGCCAGTTACAACAGATATAAATAAAGTTTGACATTTTTAAAAAAAGTGGCACATTCATGATGACATCACAAACATACTACAATAGATGACTAGTACAACAATTTTATAGAATTAAGCTTTTTTCGTTAATATGTTAGCGTTCCTAATGTAAACCTTTAGTATGTTTTGTAGAGGTCTTTTTAAATGGAGAGTTGTATTATGACTTGGTCTTCTTTAAACAAGTGTGGATTTTGTCAGTGTACTAAGTCTGTATCAAAGTGGTTTTTTTCATGTTCATATTTTTATGTATTTCGGTAAAATATGTGGTACTGCCTTGGGAAAGTTACTAGTTTCAATTTAAAAGTAATTAAATGTACTACATGAGGAAGAGCTTCTGTCAGCTAACAGGACTTTAGGCCTGCCATCATCTGAGTCTGGAGGCTCCTTCATGACACCATGGAATGAGCAGAGCGACAGCATTTAAGGATGTCATGCAGGGCTTTTTCCTCACTTGCTGCAGTGGAATTTGAGGGTAACGCGCTGAGTGTCCTCCAGACTTACCTTTCAGAAGTTGCACATATTGCTTTCTTAAGCTGAAAATGAAAATCAATGTGTCAAGACTTACTGGAAGGAAGCTTGTGATATAGCTTCCCAGAATCTAATTCTAGACATCTTAATGTGGCGCCCAAAGTAAGTGTGGTTGTAAATGGTGGATAGGCTGTCTATGAGCAGAAAACAAAGCATTCTTATGGGCTTTGACGGCATTCTATTGTTATTTCTGTTTATCACTTTTTTGCAGCACTGTCTTTTTTTTTTCTAAGCTTCTAAAACACCACTGTTGTTCAATTTCTGCTTTTGTATGGGTTCATAAGGACATATATACTATTTATCT
Source organism: Hypsolebias martinsi (assembly GCA_031762355.1). NCBI lineage: Eukaryota > Metazoa > Chordata > Actinopteri > Cyprinodontiformes > Rivulidae > Hypsolebias > Hypsolebias martinsi. The sequence goes on along the minus strand of JARVGQ010000547.1, from coordinate 17,264,221 downwards.
TGGCCATTTATCACCTGCAGCCCTAGTTCTTGATATCAAGAATGAGACATATGTGATTAAAAAAAGATAGATAGATAGATAGATAGATAGATATAACCCTGTATGGAACTGAATTATGTCTGGCCGAATCACATCTTCGCAGTAGCCATTGCTATGACAATCCCATACTTTACTTTCATGTGACTTGTGACCCCAATCCAAGTATTTCTTTCTACTTGATTTCTTGGTTTGTTGCTGGCATCAGACATACTAAGCATGAATCACTAACAGCAAACAGTAGAAGCTGTTTTGTAGATGGATGGGTGGCAGAACGTTTAGAAAAGTCTGTTGGATTCTACTACAACGTTTACATGTTACACTATTACCCTTTCTTAAATTAGGAAATTTCACAGACTTTTTAGTCAAATCAGATGATCACGATAGCTTTCTTAACTGCTGACACATTTAGATTATTCAAACTAGGAGCTTATTGTATTGTGAGTTGTCTAAAGCATTGGAAAAGAGGAAATTCATATTTCATGTGTATAAATGATGCACAACTTCAATATGAACCTTTTGTGCGAGTCTGGTTAAGTGAACTTCACCATCTGAAATAGAGTCAGGGGCAAGTTGAGTTCAGTGGCACTTTTGTCAAAGCTTTCATCCTAACACCATTTCTGTAATTGACAGTCTTTTACTAGGTGTTCAGCAACGTCAAACACTTGAAATGTCTTGAGAGCTTAGGTTTAACAATATTTTCAAAGTCTAGCCAAATGCTATCTTTTTTACATTATATGCTTTGTATTAAAAAAAAAACCTTGTTGCATTGTAAGATACATTAATTGTGGAAAACTCAAACAGTTTATTTGCATTAACATTTATTTATTTTTATGTAGCTAGACTTTGAAATAAATTGATAAAAAAATAAAAATGTGCCTCTTGTTTAAACAGTTAAAACATAAAAACTCCTCAGTGCTTGAAAATGCTATGTGTTCTACAAAGACATATCAATAAGACTAAGTGAATACATTAGAATACAACAAAAGAGACTAAAAGACTAAGGAAACAACTAAGATCAACATAAAATTTAACAAGGACAATGTTCTGATATTGAACAAAGGAAACCAAACTAAATGTTTAATGATGGAGAAATCAACTAAATGCAAAGCTGGTTTCATGATTAATGGGCCTGTGGTCTGTAGAGACAGAATATAAGATAAAGAGATAAAAAAATAAACCAACCATGAACCAGACTGAAGATTACAAATAAATAAATAAATAAATAAATAACATAGGCCTATTAAATAAATACAAGATAGGACAAGCAATATGCTAATGTCCCTTATTGTTGAAGGATTTGAACAGTGCATTTTTCTAGTTTTCAAGATTACGGTAGTGTATTTCTAAACTGGAACTGAACTGGGATTACAAGTAACCTTAAAGCGTCTGTGACATGATTTATGAACTTTGCAGAAAGTGGCACAACATAAATATATTTTATCATTCAACTAT
>JARVGQ010000547.1:17230160-17241052 GCA_031762355.1 Hypsolebias martinsi | reverse complement strand
TATGTGCATATAAAGTCAAGTGGGGTCAAAGTTTTTTTTTTCATGAAAGTGAATTATAAAATTTCAAAAACAAACATTAATTATGCAAACATATTAATCACAATAAAACTTTGCCAAATTGAAAAATAAAGTAAATCTTCATAAATACACCACATCTTGATAAACTGAAGATACCCACAAAAAAGTACTTATGCACTGCTGAAAGTCAGTAATAAGAAAATAGAACTGGTTTTGATTTAAATCTATCAGTAGTCTTGGCAGCTCAAAATTCTGGAGCTGTTCCATAAATTAGGGGCCACCACTGAAAAAGCTCTGATTTCGGTGGTATTTGGAGATTTTCCTCAAATAAATAAAAACATAAAAAAAAGTTAGTTCCATAACAGCACAACTTTACGTTTAAGCCAAATCATCAGCACATACTGGTAATTCATCCACTGCAGGTGGCCGTTTGGACTGATCTAATTTTCCAGTTTGAACTAATCTAACAGTGAAGACATCAGTGTGGAATTTAGCAGCTCATTAACTTCCAGAAACACACATCTCTCTCTGCAGCAAGTTACGACTCATTTTAGTATGTGATCTGTTAGTCAAATATCATTTAATGTAAGGACAATTGCTGCTGTACGTAAAACAAGGCCATGCTATTATCAGAAATACACAAATCAATTGAAATGTGCCATCTCTTGCTGGCTCTAATACCAATTTATCACAGTACTGCTTCTGGCAAAATTCATCAGTCTAATCTTATTAGAGGCGTTTAGTTTCTAAATATAGTGTCCCCATCTCTTTTCTGAGCACACTCATACATATATAATTAGATTTCAGGAAAAAAAATAATAAGAAGGGGCATGATAATGTTTTAAATGATTATCTGGAACTTTTAATTTCAGTAAACAGACATCTTCAGTACTGTCACATGGACACAAATTATTTCAGGATGCCTTATCTTTCTTGGCAGCTGTTATCACACACTATATGAAAACTCCTTACTTTGTATACATGGACAAACGAGGAAAACATGCACAAACACTTTCTATAAATGATGCTGAAGCAACATGTTTTGTTTAAAAAAATAAATAAAAAAAAACGAGATGAATGAAATACTTTAATACCAGCAGACATATTCACATGCAGTAGCTAATTACTGTATCTGCACACAAACCCTCTACCACACACACACTCACAGTATGAGCTGCTCTGCTACCATGCTGTGAATAGGTGTTGTTACTGTGCCACAATGCTGTTTGTATCCTATCTCACACAGCAAAATAAAAAACACTATTTAGGTAAAAGGGCACTTCTTCTATTTTCATTTGTCTTTCTTTATTTGCTTTACACTTCTTTGTTTCCTCGATATTCTGCTGCCACCCTGCCAGTCTATTATTACACCATGCCTGTCATTCTTTTGTCGTCTCAGTCCCTGTTTCCTTTTGTCCCATGTGAATGTCATTTTGTCAGCCAGTTGTCATTTTGCCATATTGACTCTGTCGCTCTCTTTCTCTCTCTCTCTCAGTTTCTTCCCTTTTCATATCTGGAAGACTAATGAGTCACTGCATGCTGAGTGATTAATGGCCAGTGTGTACTAAACCCATTGAAACAATCCAAACCAAATCAGTAAAACCAAGTTTGAAGTGCGTTGCGTTGCTGTTGAAGCAAACTCAGCTTTTAGTGCCAACATGAAGATTTGCTGAATTTGAACAAGTTTGAAGTCTTGTGTAAAGAATTTGTATCAAAGTTGACATTTGTGTTATTTTGCCAAAATTTTGATTCTGGTTCTCTAATGTAGCATAATGAGCCTTTTTTAATGCTATTGACTGCATTTGTTGTTTCCCCCGCCCCCCCCTAGATTCTGGCACTTAAATGATTATTCCACATTATATGTTTCAGTATTTTACTGGAATCTGTTTTCCTTTTAGTCTATATACACATGTATATCTGATCTGTTCATGTTGCTGATCTGTTTCATGTTGCTGTTTTCATTTGCTCATACAACTCATGTTCGTGCTGCTGTTTGGAGTAATGTTATTCTATGATATTAGTGCTTAGTGTATTTTTAGTTGGTGCTTTTTTTTTTTTTTTTTCTTAGTTCACATCTTAGATCTTAGTAATGTTTTTTTTTTTTTACTTTTTATTGTTGGATGTAACTGGGACCCTGTGTACATATTTTTGTTTCATCACATGTACCACATGTGGTGCAAATGACAATAAAGACTGTCTGACTCTGACTCTGACTGTATTATTACTAATTCATCAATCTATCCATTTTCTTTACCTGCTATTTGATGCAGGGTTGCAGGAAAGCCTCTGCCTATCTTCAGAGTATGAGAGGTGTGGTAAACCCTGGAAAGATCCCAAGTCAATCCACTTTGACACAAACTATAGAGCATGCAATTGCTTTCCACCATTGAGGGGACAATCCTCAAAAAAAGCTTGCAATAAAAGTAAGTGTAATATTTAAAATAAAAAAAAAAAAAGGCTGATTAATTTTATTTACCATATTATTTGCTTTATAAGTTACACCTTTTTGTATAGATTAACATGATCTGTGACTTGTAAAGCTAAACTAATTATATTTATGTTTGTTTTTTTTTTCCCATATTTATAACCCAGTTTTTTGGCTGAAATCTGACAATTTCATTAATTCTGACATGGAAAATATTGAACACTAACATTTTCGGCCACTAGAGGGCGGTGGAGTAATATGGCAAGCCAAGTGTCTCATTAATATTTAAAAGTGGTTATCAATTAGACAGTTGGCTTGCCATTCAAAGCCACCTCCATTTCTCTCCGGACTCCTGGAGCAAACATCAAATCAGCTTCATTCCACCACACCACCCAGGCGAAACGCAGCTGATTTTGACCATTAAAGTGCATTGATTAAGGAAAAGTTCAATTGAGACACACCTTTACTATAATGTCGCGCAAACGAATAGTTTTTTTAAGTGGTTATATTGTTAAATTTTGAAGAAATGCACAGCAAGTCCTTCCTCTGCACACTCTCGCAGCTGCAAATCGGCTTTTGAAATGCTGTTTTTATTAAGGAAAAGTTCAACTGAGACACACATACATTTTAATCTTGTTAAATTCTTGTTAAAGTCCTCCCGTGCACGCTTGCATGGCCGCCATTTGGCAGCTAATTGATTTTTAGCACAACACCGGCCCACATTTCCGGGTGGTCAGCGGTGACGCATAATAGATGCAACTTATACGGTGAAGCAATGTACTGTAGTTGTGTTTTTTCCCCGCTTTATTAGACATATTTGGACTGATGCGACTTATACGGTGGCACAACCTGTGCGGCAGTAAGTACAGTTCCAGTGTGCTTAGACCAATGAAGATCTGATATTGTTTTGAAAAATGCATACAAAAAAAGAGCATAATGGTTGTTGAGACAGTTTACATTGTCATCATGTCCTTGTTTAAAATTTATACTCTTCAATCTTGGAGTCTTTGATGCTCTTATCTTGTGGGTCAGAAAATGGCATTTTTGAGAACCATTAAACTAAAACTTTGAGGATTTTTAGTACCTACCTGTATTTATTGTGCACAGAACGGGTTAAGACCCTCTCTGACAAACAAGATCTTTCAGTTCAAATAAAGGCTGAACTGCATAGTAGAAAACATGGCCTTAAATGCAACACTTGTACTCAGCTGTTCGGTGCTTAGCCTTTTCATTTTTAGTTTTATTATTTATTGGTAGTCAAAATATCACTCTTCTCAACATTGAACACCTTGCAAAAAGATCTGAAGCTCCCAATCTTGTCCTCGCTAAGGGGTTGTAAACAACTGCGAAGTTCATAGCAACAGCCAAGGCAGAAATGTTCATGTTCTTAATACATCTCTTTATAAAGTAGCTGTTTTTTGTCTTTGTTTTGCTGTTTTTATTTGTTGTTTAAATTGTATTCCTTCCATTTACTTTTTATTTTATATTTTTATATGACTGTCTATTGTGTGTACCTCATCAGTGTTCTTTGTTTAAATCAGGTCTCTTTTGTTTGTAAATGAGTCATTGTGGCTCACTTAGACTAATCTGTATAAATAAAGGTTGAACGAATTCACAAAGCCATAACACTGGCATGAAAAGATCATTTTCCACAAACAAATTCTTGAACAAGTTTTTGTCTTTGTACTCATACTATTTCATGTGTCTCACCCCCCACTCCCACTACACACACACTCAGCATACTCCTGGGAGTGCACTGGCATTTCACTCTGGCTCATTCTGTTATGATGGTGTTACACAACCTCCCAGACACCTCTCAGACAGATTGGCTTCTCATCTTTAAGACAGCTGATAATGAATTTAAAGCACGGCCCTTGGCTCTGGCGTACCTGTGGAAAGCACAATTCCCGACAATGAAAGAGGCATACAGACACTATATGCCTTGGCAAGACATCATAGTTGAAATGAAAATAACTTTGTGCTGGTGTGGGGGTAAATTGGCAGCGCTCATAAAAGGCAATTTTTCTTCATTGAAGGTACTGTAAGAAATGAATGAAACATGCTTTTCAGCATTGTCCTACCTAAATGAAGAATCAGCAAACATACTTGGGACACATTTGCAGAAAAAAAAACTTGTGTTGGACTGTTTTTCTTAGGTCTTATCTTAGATCGTATTACTGTTTTTCTTTTATATTTTATTGCTGGATGTAACTGGGACCCTGTGCACATAATGTCATCCTATCACAAGTTCAACATGTGGTGCACATTCAGTATTTATTCAACATTTAATTTTTTTATACTCTAAAAATAAAATAAAAGCAAGTCCTTATCGGCACAATTAAAGTGATGTGGAACATGTTGCATCGGTTCTTACCAAGCACAGAAGCTGCAGCTTTGTCCTGCTCTGTGAGGTGCAGCTGGGCTGCGACAGACATCTGTCAGGTGTAGACTCTGCTGATGGAGCAGGTGTAGACTCTGCTGATGGAACAGGTCAGAAGCCGGGATGCTCGGAGGGTTAAATGTGGAGTTTAGAGATGAACTGAGAAACGGAAACAGAGGACAGTTAGAATTTTTGCAAATTAGCTTAACATCGTAGCACCGATGTTGTCCTATTATGGCATCAGCCCCTTTTGTTAGATAAAAATATGTTCAGAACTGATGAGATGAGTAACTTAAAATATGTTTAAAGTTAGAAAACACCATCTTCTACAAAGTACAAATAGTTCAAGTAGAGCAGTGGCTGTGTCCAAACCACCCTCCAATTGCTCCATCTTAATCACTTTGACTTTTTTCGTTGGCCACCAAGCACAACAACACCTGCACTTCTACATTTTTTTAATATATTTTCAAAATACATACAAGATGCGCTCCTCGAGTTATGTTAATGGCAGGAGGTAGAGAAGAATGGAGGATGTTTTGTTTTGGAAAGACTCCACGGACCCCCCCCCCCCACACACACACACACCGGACCCCTTGAGAAACAGGGTCAGAATTCTCAGGGAGAGCAGGTCCGAAGTATTAAAGGAAAAGACCTTAAACACGAGTCGAGCCGTAAATATCCGACCCGCGCCGTGACAGTAGAAAAGGGGCATAAAGTGTCCCATCACCAAGAGACGCTACTTCCGGTTGTCGTGAACAAGGCTACGGGTTTTGTGTTTTATTTTGAAAAAAAAAAAAAAAAACGGACACTCACTCTGCCCCATCTGACTGTTATTGTGATCTGCTTTACAGTCCTCCCTCACAGTGCTGTACGGAAAAAAAAAATCAGCCGGCAGCAGAGGGCCCCCTCTGTGCCAAGGGCCCCTGGGCACGTGCCCAGGTTGCCCGCATGGTAGATCCGGGCTTGGTTAAGGGCCTTGCTCAAGGGCCCAAACAGAGCAGAGGGTGGAAGCAGGTGTGGGTGCTTTACCTTTCCCAGCCACATGTTTTATGTTGTCGGTCTGGGGGGGTCAAACTGGCAACCTTCCATCACAGGTTCACTTTCTCTCAGTTCTGTGCCACCGCTCCCCCTACACTTGAAATGATCATCATAATCTGATGCATAGCTTCCAATAAACCTAATATGTAGCTCATAATAAGATACTTATTGGAAAAGACTGAAAATTACAAGAAGTTTGTATAAAAACCAGTGAAAAGAAAGGGTTGAAGAGAGATTCGAGATTTTCTTTAGATTTCTCTAGACTAAAAGGCAGCTACCAGATAATGAAGAGTGCTTTTTGACTTAAAGCAATAAATAAATAAATAAATAAAAGGGCTTGAGCAAAGTGTCTCACATCAATACACTAACAACAGCAGAGCTATGAACAGGCATTCATTATTATCAAAAAGATACTGGCTTTTAGACACTAATCCCAGCCAAATCCCTTTGGAGAACAATGATACTGGCACCATGACATAGCCATTTGTGTGTGTGTGTGTGTTAGTCTGAGTGTAAGAAAGTGGCAAAAGGGTCGTGCAGAGTGTAAATCCCCGAGTTGTGCATTAACCATCCCCGTGGTTGTTGTAGTCTGTTGGAACAGTGTTCTACAAACTCGTGGGAACCCAAAGCAGTAAATTTAACCATCCCCTAGGGATGGTGAGTCAGGAAAACGAGGGTGGAAGGATGGTATGTGGTGGGTGGGTTGGGGAGGACAGAGGACTTTGGAAACATATACCGCTCAATTGTCAAGGGAGGGGACTCCAGAGAATAGCCTGCCACCCACACTTTGCACTTAACAGTGTGTCGTGATGATGCAACATGTTTCCAACAGAGCTTCTAATCTGAGACAAAAGCATATGAATTATGGGTAATTTAGTACTGGCTGGATTTACGAAAACATACAATACTAATATCTCAGTGCACCAGAAAGACGCTCACAGCACATTACGTCCTTATTTAAAACCTGATGAATGAAACAGGTGCTGTAGTTGATGGCCCAGACACTGAAATAACAAGTGATTGCTACATGAAATAATGCTACATGATACATGAAGGTAATTACAGGTCCAAACAGTTTTCACAGAAAGAATGTACAGCAGACACAATGATGACATTTCTCTATTTTTCCTTCAAACTCTAAATTCAGAATGGAATCTACAGTGTAGCTAAAGCCTAAATTGAGAGCAAAATAATAAAAAAAGACACGTAGGAGATGATAAATCAAAAGCAAAGTTTACATAAGAGATTTACCGTGAGGAGAAACTAAAGTATAAAAACACATTTCTAAGGTCAAGGAGGGCTAACCGTGTCCCAGAAACATGCATAGGCTAGGAGGATGAGAAGGTGGAGAGGAACGAGGGATGAGATGGATAAAAGCCAGTCCTCTGTGCTTGTGCCACTCCCTCTCCCCCCAGAGGACAGAGTGATGGGGGTAGAAAGATGAAAAGGAGACTTTGAAGAAGGAGTGATCCTTCCCTCGCTGTCTCGAAGGAGGAGGAAAAGGGATCAGAGCAGAGGCCCCTGACACAGCAAGAGATGTCAAGATACACACACTCAGTACATTTCACATTATGCACTTGACTTCTTTTAAAAGGACTTTCTAAGGTAACTTTATATAGTCCATTTTATTATGCTTTGGGCAGTTCTTTTTTAAACTGACCATGTGGGGGATTTCTTTAACACTTTCTCAGCGCTTACAATTTTTTGGCATTATTGATATAGTCAAAACAAATATTTTTTTTGCTACTAAAATGAAGGGTAAAGCATTTGACCAAGCTGCACAACTTTTCATGTAAATTTGTATGTTTGTTATAAAAGTTAAATTTTATTTTCCAAGTACCAGTATTTATCAAGTGGATGTATTTCTGTAGCGTTTTTGTTGATTTCAGTTTTTTTTTCTATTCATTTTATTTCTATAGTGTCAAGTCACAACAGAAGTCATCTTAGGGGACATAACAAAAGCATTCTCATACATTATAAATACCAGTCAGTAAAACTTTTCTATCTAAGGAAGTCAGCAGATTGCATTGAAATCTTCACTTTAAATCCTGGCAGTGGACCTTTCTGGGTGGCATTTGCATGTTCTCTCTGTGCATGCGTGTGTCGCCGGGTACTCCGGATTTCCACCACAGACCAAAAACATGCATGTTAGGCTGATTGGTACCTCTAAATTGTCCCTAGTTGTGAGTGAGAGAGTGAACGATTGTCTCGTTTGTTTCTTTGTGACCCTGTGACTGACTTTCAAGCTGTCTAGGGTGTACCCTGCCTTTCACACAGACTGTTGGTTATGGGCACCAGTGAACCTTGTAACCCAAAAAAGAAAAAGCAGATAAATGGATAAATCGATGGCTAGACCAAAAAAAAAAAAAAAAAGAAAGAAACATGTTAAGGGTAGAAATAATTACAAACAGGAAGAATAGAGCAAGTAAAGACAGCAGCAGAGTGAGGAAATGTGGTCAATTTGTCCTCCAGAAGTCTAAGCCTATAGCAACATGAGGGATAGCTCAGGAAACCCAAGCCAACCTTAATTATAGGCTTGATCCAAAAAGGAAAGACTTGAGCCTATTTTAAAAGTAGACAAGGTGTCAGCCTCATGGACAGAAACTGTTAGAACCACAAGAGAGGAACCTGATAACTGAAAGCTCTGTCTCCCGTTTTACTTTTGGAAACTCTAGGAACCACGTGCATACCTCCAATCTGAGAGTAAAATGTTCTATTAGGAAAGTATGGAACAATACGATCTGTAATATACTTTGTAAGATGGACCTAGGTTGTTGAGAGCTTTGTAAGTTTGAAGTAAGATTTTGAAACCTAGTCTGAATTTGACAGGGAGCCAGTGGAGAGAAGCTAAAACTGGAGAAATATGATCTCTTCTGCCATCTCTCATTAAAACTCTTGCAGCAGCATTTCAGAAGAATTTTTGGACACCCGGACAATGAAGAGTTGCACTAGACTAGCCTATATGTTATAAATGTATGGACCAGTTTTTCTGCATCACTTTTATACAAATTGTTTCTAATCTTAGTGATATTACACATGTCTTACATGTGACCATTCTTGCAGCAACATTTAGTGTGTGTGTGTGTGTGGGGGGGGGGGGGGCGGGGGGGTGTCAAGTAACTTCTGAAGAATATTGCACACTTTTTGTGTATGGAGGAGTTACAGGTAGGCAGCACATCAGCACAGTGGTTAGCACTGTTGCCTCACAGCAAGAAGGTCCTGGGTTCAATCCCCGGCTGGACCTGGGTGTTTCTGTGTGGAGTTTGCATGTTCTTCTTGTGCATGCGTGGATTTTCTCCGGGTACTCCGGTTTCTTCCCACAGACCAAAAACATGCATGTTAGGCTGCCTTCAGGCCCAGGCCTACCTTGCAAAATATATATGTGTTCTCAATGGGATTTGCCTAGTTAAGTAAAGTTTAATTAATCAAATAAAGTCTTCTGTGACTGGGCTTGTTGGGAGGAAGTATATATCGACTAGGCAGAGCAGGGACACATTCTCCATGCTTGCTATTGTGCACTCTTTGTCAAAAATGGTAGTGGTCTCGTCATGACCAGCTAAACAAATGACAACATGCTTTTACTGTCTCTTTCTGTATAATAAAAATGTCTTAGCCCTGTAAGGGAAGCAAAAAGTTGTACACGGACGCAAGAGTGGAGACTCCCGGAAAAGGGGTTTCCTAGGACTTCCGTGCTGTAGTTTCTCATGGAGTATGGAATGTCCATGCTGAAAAAATGTCTCACAACTACATTGGTGAAACAGGCTTATTCACGTCTCATGGAGTATGGGGTTGCCTTAAGAAAGTAGGCCAGAATAAGTATGGATATAAATTCCACGAAGAGTACCAGGTATAACTAAAATTTGAACCAGATATTTTCTTCCTGGGAGGTGATGGTTCTGTCCATGGCGCCATGCTACCCATTCTCACTGCAGACCAGTTTAGGATAATCAACTTTTCCACTTTTTGCTCAGTTCTTTTACTGTACACGCACACTATTCATTGTGGCATTCAACCTTTGTGATGCCATCCTTAAAGTGGCAAAGAGGAAAGTTTAAAAACCACAATAAGTTAAAATGTAATTGCTTTGAAATGTTACAGGATAAACCGTGTAGAAAGGAACCCAGTGGGGTTATCCAAGAGGGTTGGTCAAAACAAAACGTTGACTGATACGGCCAAAATTGTACAAAATGTCATTTTAAGCTGAATTTAATTAAACTTGTAGAAAATTAAATTATTTATTATGTGATAAATGGGATATAATTTCCCTATTGCTGCTGCAAGAAGCTGGGCGGTCCAGTGATTAAAAATATTGTCTTTAGAGGATTCATGTTCATGGTCTTTTTTTGAAGTGCAACTCCCTTCACTAGTGTTATTCAGCATTCTCTTTGTCACTTTGACACATCTATAGGGTTGCCAAAAACGATCATTGCCAAGATAAAGAGCACATTTAACATAAAATCCCTTAAGAGCCTCGTAAGACACTTCCCTATACATTTTTCTAGAACATTTTCAGATTTTAGGGGGAATGTTCCTTTAGGGCAAAAAATATAAATTGCTATAAATGCTCATTAGAAATTATTAAATTAAATATTCTCACTCACTTAATCACTGGGAGTGGTTGCACTGAGGTTAGAGAAGGCAAGCCTGTGATCGGGCATGTTCAACTCCCCGAACCGACAACAAAAACGTGGGTGGGAAAAGTTAAGTGCCCTGCATCCACCCTCAGCTGCCCACTCTGTGCCTCTGAGCAAGACCCTTAACCCCCTAGCTGCTCCCTGGGTGCCTTAGATGGCAACACTTTGCTCCACATGTCCTCACATGTGCAATGGAAAAAATGCAGAGAATTAATTTCCCCATTTGGGATTGACAGGGGACTATATTTTTTATATAGGCTATGTATGTCCTGTACTTGATTCTTTTCAGGGTTGTAGAAAGCTGGTTTTCACCTTCCCTGTCACTGGGTGAGAGAAATATTACATCCTGGACAGTTTACCAGTCATTTACAAAAAAAAAAAAAAAAAAAAAAAAAAA
>JARVGQ010000547.1:17200544-17211332 GCA_031762355.1 Hypsolebias martinsi | reverse complement strand
TTATCTAAGGAGTAGACTGCTTTGAATTTAACTCCATCACAGAATTATCATCTTGCGCAAGCGTAAAGGCAACAGTGGAAAGGAAAAACTCCCTCATGAGGAAGAAACCTTTAGGAGAACAAGGCTCAGGACAATAGGCCATCTGCTATCACTGGCTGGTTTTGCGAGGACAGGAAGGAGGAACAGATACACAACGGCAGGCCCAGAATTTCATGTTAAGATAGAAATAATTTCTAATGCAAACTATTCATAAGTAATATTTCATTTTAAGAAATTAGGTCAATTTTTCCTCCAGTAGTCTAAGCCTATAGCAGCATCACAAGTCAAACCTAACAATAGGATTCATCAAAAAGGAAAGTCTTAAGCCCAGTCCTAAATCTGGAGAATGTGTCAGCCTCACGGATAGAAATTGGAAGCTGGTTCCACAAGAAAGGAGCCTGATAAACTGAAAGATCTACCTCCCATTCTGCTTTTGGAAACTCTAGGAACCACAAGTAACCCTGCAGTTTGACAGCGAAGTGCGTTGTTGGCAAAATATGGAACAATAAGATATGTAATATAAGATGGAGCTAGGTTGTTGGACGCTTTGTAGGTTAGAAGTAAGATTTTTAATTGTGTTCTGAGTTTGGCAGGGGCTGAATTTAGTCAATGAGTGAACAAAATGTCCATGAGTGACAAAACTCATTGTTCAAGGATTCAAGGTTCTGCATTGTCATTCACATCCCGTGTGGTACATGAGGTTGAATGAAATTGTGTGCGCAGGGGCTCAGTTACATACAACAATAGCAAAAAATATATAAAGTGTAAAAAGAAACAGTAAATAAGGATGTAAGATATCAACTAAGATAAACAAAACAATACACCGAACAACAGCAGCACAATTATCAATAGTTCAATAGTGAGGAGACTCTTTTCAAATCAAACATTTTATTTAAGTCAAAAATATACAGTGCCAGTCCCACACAATTCTTACACACCAAGTGAACTTTATTTTTTCTCAAACATGACAGATCAGCTACAGTACATGTATTATTCAGGAAAATGTATTATAAAATTCAATAACCTTTGATGCTACAATGTGTCACCATATTCAATATGAATATCCATGTGTTTCCAGGTTTTAGTAGATTATAAAAAAATAACTGGTCAGACCAATTATTGTCAGTTGTGTTTATTTAAGTTGCTTAAACTTAATTGGACCAGAAACAAATAGCAAGCGAAAAGGCACTGGGATTTTTAAGTTAGGTGGATCTGATACCAGATTCACATTTTATACAAAAAAATCAAGCTTAAAATAAAAAATAAATAAATAAAAAATAAAAAATAAATAAAAAAGCAGATATGCTTAAGATTATTAAATGATCAATTTGCTGTTCAAACAAAAACTATAAAGATATGTGCAATTCATCTAAAAACATAATATTTAACATGTTTCTTCTTATATTCTCTCATAAAAGGTTGAAATCCAATGGGGGAACTTATAAATTATTATCAATAAGGGATGTAAATAATAATGACTTATATAATAGTTTCATAAAAACATTAAAAAATAAGTACAAAAGTAAAGGCAATATAAAAATAAATTTTCCAAAACTTAACTTTTTGTTCTTCAAGAAATCATGTCTATATCATATCCAACAGTTCCACAAACCTATTTGTTTGACTCTTCTTTTGGTTTTCTTGCTGTCGACAAACAGAGATAATTTAAAGTTTCAAATCTGATTGAATACAACAGGGACATCTCATTTAAAAAAATAAATAAGAAATAACTTTTTAGTATTACTAATCACACATTTTTAAAACAAGCCTAAAATATATTTAAACATTTACAAACCATTTCATAATTTTATTTTATTTAGATATTTTTATTACAAATTGTAACTGCTATGTTGTAAAAAAAAAAAAAAGACTTTGATCAAGCAAAACTTTTATGAAATGTCCCTCTTGAATCAGCTACTAGAAAAAAAGTTAAACGAAAAAAGGAATGGAGCCAGAATGTAAACCACCATCTCACAATTTATTCACTGTCCTATAGACTATACTGAAAGCTGGCACCTTATTAATTTCATGCAACAATAATTTTAAGTTTGCCATTACGTTATTGCAGGAGTATATTTAAATAAGCTATTGCACACATAAATGCATGCACATGCCTGAAGTGGTAAAATATGCAGACTCAAAATGAGCTGCAGTATTTTAAGACAGAAAACACAAATAAGTCATGCATGAAAGTAAAAGATAGACAAAAAGGACTGAAGTATGAAGATTATAGAACTTTGGAACCTATGTCACTGCGTAACAACGTTTGGGGGTGTTAACATCTCGTGCCCACAGACCAACAAACAGTATTCTGGTGTTTATCTATGGTGTTACCGCAGTATTCTCCTTCATAATGCTGAAAAGCAGCTCAAAACAAGGTGGAATATATTGCAACAAACCTCCCACATGCCAAAAAAGGGTACATGGAAAAAAAAAATTGCTAAAATTGGAGGTGTCTCCCCATTTGAAAAAAATTAAACACAATTGGAGCAGAAACCCTGATTAACAGATCTGTGGCTGCCTACCTATGAGGAGTCGACGAGGGACAGGATGGCCCCCAGAAACCATCTTCGCTTCAGCAAACTGGTTGCTCCACTTAAGGTGTTTACTGCTTGGCGGGGAAACAGTTTATTGGAACTCCTCTGACTAATGAAGCCCTCCTGACAGAGGGCGAAACATCTCTATAAAAAAAAAAAAGAAACTGTCCAGATGACCCGACTGAGAATTATTGGATTCGGTACCTAGATGATTGAGCATAAACATTGTCGCCCTGAGTAATATTTGCCTCCACTGACATTCCCAGCCATTTTTGCATACTTGGTCTGTGTCAGGGCTTACACCGCAAATAATTTTAAGAATTACAAGTCAATGGAAACATATGCCCAGTTTATGAATGGCTGGGTACACGATTTGGACATTTTTAATGTAAGGAATTAATCATAAGGAAAAGGGAAAGAACACAGAAAAGGACTGTGGAAACAATTGTATGGCAAGGGTTTCTTATCAATACACCCTTTATATTTTTTCAGAAACATATTCGATCCAAATATCAAGGATCAGCCAGTTTTATAGATACCCATCAAGTCAATGAACATCAACTTTATCGCACAGCAAGATGTGGGACATTGAACAGTTATTGAGTTAATCACCACCTCCCAGTGGTTGAAATCCTGCTACAAATGTTATGGGGTGTAGGGTCATAATTATGTGTGAAAGGTGCCTTATATAGCAAGGCATAAGATTTTATCTCTTAAGAGAATTTATTAAGTAGATGACAAATAATTATTGACATCCTCACTATTGTGAACCAACTATTACGACTACCTATGTGAGATAAGCTCCCACTTTTTGAACATCAACTAAACTTCTCACTATTTACAGATGTAATGGTGATGCAGTTTACCTTAGATTCTTCAAAAATACAAAAAACAAAACAAACAAATACACAAACAAAAAACAAAGGCAGAGCAAATAAGTAAAAGAGGAGAAACTAATGGAAGCAGAGAAAGGCTGTGGGAGAGTCTTTAGCATAAAAGGCATTTAAAAAGACGAGGCGAAGAATAAAATGAAAGCGATGCACAAAAAGTGGAAAACTATCTATAAAAAGTGTTTCAAGTTAGCAGTAATTTAAATCAAAGTCACCAGTAAAAAGGGGATTAGTAATAAATGTAGTTGATCATATTGCCCTTTTTGTTCTATTTGAATAAAAACCTGTATTTCATACTGCTATACATTTCAATCAATGACTATCCATTTTGTATGTTGCTCTTTCTATATATTTATGTGTGTGTGTGTGTGTTTCAAAGTTGATTTTGGCTCTTCTGAAAAGTTGTGCACACGGCTTCACAGTCTTGTCAGTGTCTTTTGTTGAAACCTCAAGTGGATGTCAGCTTAATGTGTTACTTTTTTCAAGTAGCGAAGGGAAAAAGCTTTAGCAGCAATAATAGCTGCATTTTAAGGTGCCATCCATATGCATCTGTATGTGTGTGCTCTGAATGAATGTTTCTCTGCTGCTTTGCTTCCTATCTATCTCCCCAATTAAGCTGCTCTTTTTTCCCAACACTGGTTTAAAAGGCTAATTTATTGTCAAAGCTCTTACAGTTCTTTATACGTTGTAAACACATCTCCACGTGTAAACAGAAATTGCTCGTCTTTTGAGCATTTTATTGTGACAATACAAGGAAATATATTACAACAGCCACAAAATACTGTCATTCTTGCTATTTTTAGTTACTAACTGTAATTTTCCCTAAAAGTAAAAAGAAATCAGCAGCCAAGCTGGAACGTTGCCGCTAATTTTAGGGTGTCATATTCAAGTTTTAACCAAGTGATGATGAAAATAGTGTTGAGTATCATCAGGTCATACTGATAGTCTTTGAATTTTTTTTTATTTTTTTTATTGCTTTTGACATTTTTAACTAGATGTTCTACTGTGTAGGGTGTTGACTATTGTAATTATGCCTCTCATTCCAATGAGGCACATCATTAGCGAAGTGTCTGCTTCTCTAAAGGATTTTAATTATGTTATTTAAGTTTTGAACGATAAGGATTACTGTGTTGCACTTTACTTAGACTAGTCCAAAGCCTTTGATACTGTAGATCATGACATCTTATGCCATAAGCTCTCAGATATTGGCTTCTCAGTCAGATCACACTGTTGGCTGATCCTCAAACTATCTCTCGAGTCTAGCTACCTAATGGTCATCAGTGGTGTGCCACAAGGCTCAGTTTTTGGTCCCACTATTTTTACAGTTTATATAAATAATGTAAGTCAAAACAGTCCGGATGCATCTTTGCATCTCTATGCCAATGCAAGTGTTGTTTATTGCAAAGCTAACACAGTTGCCACGGTTTTCCAGCTTCTACTGTCTGCATTTGACACCTGCTCAGCCATTGCTTCCCACAATCCCACCGGACCTCCGAGACCTCCAGAACCTTGACCACTGCACGGTCATTCAGTCAGACTTGTTCCACCTCAAGCTGGTGCTAAATGCTGACTAAACCCAAGAGATGTTTATTTTCCAACTGAAAGTTGGTGCCAGCAACTCTTCCTCCTATCTCATCCATGCATGGCGTTCCTATTGAGTTTGTAGATTCTTATACTGTAAATACTTGGGAATTTTGGTCAATGCACATCTCTCTTTCAAACCACATTTCGAAAACTTGATAAAGAAACTGAAACTTAAAAGTGGGTTTCTTTTTTCAGAAATAGATCTTGCTTAACTCTGAATGCCAGAAAATACCTTGTAACCACTACCTACCTACCGGCCATTGACTATGGCGACATTATTTATATGAATGCCCTTGCCAGCTCCTTGCAAATGTTGGATGCTGTCTACCATACTGCGCTAAGATTTATAACTGGTTGTAACTAACGTACCCATCACTACGCTCTGTACTCCTTGGTCAGTTGGTCATCATTATACACATAGGCTCTCACACTGGTTCGTGCTCATCTATAAATCCCTCCTTGGTCTGCTACCTTCTTATTTCTCCTCCACATGTCACATCGTCAGTGCAGTTACAACATGCGCTCTCAGGCCATTATTACCTGCAGTGTTCCCTCAGTGCAGACTGAACTTGGCATAAAGGCCTTTCCCTACTCTGCTCCTGTATCCTGGAACACCTCACAACAGGAACTGAAGTTGTTTACTCTAATTTATTTTATTTGAAACATTTGATAACGTCAACAGAAAAGTCAAAGCAAATATGGTCTTGTTTTTAGTATTTCACACAGTTTTACGGCACACTGGTTTATTGTTTTATACACTACTTCTAATTTTTACTGCATTTTTACTGTAGTTTATTGTTGTCATTGTCTACTATTATTGTTGTCTGTACTTTACATGTTCTGTCTGGAACAGGTCTCTCTTGTAAATGAGTCCTCGTGGCTCAATGAGACTAACCTGTATAAATACAGGATGAATGGAAAAAAAATAGACATTTGATTATGGATCTATTAAACAGTCTTTTTTTTTTTTTTGGTAACAAAAACCATTTATTTTTATAAGGCATTAAAGTCAGACAAAAACAAGCAAACATGTTATCAGTGTTCATTTTGAAATAAACATAGAATAGACAATTATCTTCTCCTCTTAAGATAGCATAATAAAATGTAAAATATTAAATTTGAGTGTCAAAAGTAATCAAATTGTGAACTTTAACTCCATGCTATTTTGAATGTGACATGTGGAACAATGACTGTACCTGCCGACACAGTTTCACTACCTGCTTAAACCTCTCATACAATCACATTTTTTTCCTTATCTTACAAATCCCTGCTTGATGTGCACATAATAGTTCCCATCTCCTAATGCAACTGAACAATTGTTGTGATCCCTTTTTGTCTGTCCTGCTCAGTCACCCTTTTACCTGAAAGGCTAATGTAAGGTTTTAGTTCCATTGCCAAGAATTACCTTCCATTTTCACCACTTTTATCTTTCCCTGCATATTTTTGTTTCTTGTCAAACATTAAAACCATTCCATCATGTGTTTGTTGTATATTTGTGTGACCGGGTCTTATACAGTGAGAGAAGCACCTGCTGCCCTTACCGTATGAAAAGTAATAGCTAAGTTTGAACGTTTCAAGTAGAAATAACTTTATTTCTTTTTCAACGATCCTGCTCAATCTTTCACCCTTTTACTTTGATGTCCTTATTCTGTGTGTGTTTCTCTCTTTAAAAAGAGCCTGACCGACTTTTGTGTGGTATTATCAATTTGATTCTCAACTTTTCAAGCATCTTATTTTGAATTGCCTGGAAATCATTTTTCTCTGACACAGATGTTATGAGACACATGGCAAATGATGTGATTAATTAGAACATTCATCTAAAATACATTAAAAAATCCCTAGCAAATGTCCAAGTGTAAAGTAGAAACTTGTAACACAAATGTACAGAATGAATTGAGTTTAATAAAAGTTACTTGATAATTGCGTTTGCATAATTCCTGTGCTTGTGTGGGTTTTCTCCAGGCCCTCCAGGCTTCTTCCACAGACCAAAAACATGCATGTTGGGTTAATTGGATAACTCTGTATTGTCACTAGTTTTGAATGAGAGCCTGAATGGTTGTCTGTCTCATTCGGCTCTGTGTGGCCCTATGCATCGGCTACCTGTTTAGTGGGCCCCCTACCTCTCACCCATTGAATTTGTAGACACTGTGACCATGCATGCAGGTTATGCAACTGAACTAACAACAGTGAACAATATTCATGGAAAAATACACGTTTCCTTCTTTTTTACTAGTCTAGCTGGACAAACACGTGTTATTCCCACAAACATGTTGGCTTCAGTTGATGGGGAGGGAAACAATCTTTGTACAGCAGTCTCATTTACTAGAATAAATATTGCTATAAACATGTTAACAAAAGCAGTCTGTGTCATGAGCTGTGCTGTGTGTAATGTAATGCTGCTTTGTGAATGACTGCAGGTGTGTAATCCAATATTGTACATGTGTTGGGGCTGGAAGAGGGAGGTCTGTATGTTTAACTGTGCCATGGCTGTAGGGTGGAAGCTGTTCTCCAGCCAAGTTTTGAAGACAGGATTCTGCAACACCTTCCAGAAAACAGAGAGTTGTGGCTGCACCTGGTTATGGTGGATTTATCCAAATGATGGAAGCTGGATACCAGTGATCCTTGGATATGTTTTCATTGTGCACTGCAAGACTGTGCAAGATGCAACCAGAGAACCATGCAATGTTTCAATGCATTGGGACTAACTTTGTTCACCAGCAGTTTTGCAGAAGTGCTTCTTTCTTCAGGTTTCACAAGAAGAGGACTCACTGTTTTGTAGGTTTCGCTGACTCGTGATATGGTACAAGACAAGTCCTGACTGATATGAACCCACACAAATTGGAAGCACTGGGCCACCTCCACACTCTCATCACTGATATTGACGAGATGGTAACATTTGTGTTGCCATCTTGATCCAAACCCCTCAGGTTTTCAACCGTTTTCCTTTTTCATTCTAAACAGGTTACATTTTTGTTTTCTACAGTCTTTGACGATAGATTCATGGAAGGGATTGCAAGGTATAAAGAGTGAGATGAGGAAGGTGCTGAGCACACAACCTTTACTAATTGTACAGGAGTTGGGTCTATGTTTACCAGTTTACACTGTGTGTGATTTAATAATGATAAAGTTCTCAACCAGTTGCATCCTTTAGGTCTACTTGTTCAAATCTGAGACTATTCACTTTTGGGACTAGCTACTTTGGGATTCAGAGACCAAAATATTAGAAATAAACAAAGTAAGGCTCAACAGAAATAGAGCTTTAAGAGCCAATGGAAAGCTAGAAAGAAACATTACCATTTTTTTTTTTTGTTTTGTTTTGTTTATTCATAAGATGCATATGCAACCTGGAATATAAAATACATCCACTCGCTTTGCTCCAGATAAATTGGCTACATTTGTCACATCATAAAACATCATAAAGGAAATGAATGAAAGACTACATTAGTATTGAAGATGGAAAGTAAGGAATCAATGACAGATGTTTATTTGTGAATAAAGAGATCAATCAAGTAAAAGCTACAGGCACAAAGACACACTCCATCACAGCTCTTCTTGATTACTGAACAATGTAAGTGAACAGTGACCCTCTGAGTGTACATTTACAAATGATACAACTTTGGGGAAAACTCTAAATATTTGACATAATAATGCTTCAGGTTTGGATATTTTCAGGTTTGGTTTATTTGTCATATGCACAAGGACAACAATGCAATGAGATGCTGAGGACGAGAGGAACCACCTCAACTTGCCCCCAAAAAAACAAGAAATACCAAAGCGTGCGCCAAAAGTACAAAACAAGGTACCAAAAGTGAAACAGAAATATCCTAGTACATCTACAGTGTGGTCTGTTAGCAGTGAGGCTCTTTTAGCAGCATGGTTCTGTTAGCGGTGTGGTCTTGTTAGCAGGTCCCGTTCGAAGCATGATGATAATAACGACTGTAGCAGCTGCCCTCTCAGACTGCCCTCCAGAACCAGAGGGAGTCAGCATCCTCACCATCACCTACACCTCTAGATCCAGGAAGAGGGCCACCTGCATCATGAAGGACCCCACTCATCCAGCACACACACTTTTCGCCCCACTCCCCTCAGGCAGAGGATTGAGGAGCATTAAGTGTAGAACCACTAGACTGAGAAACAGCTTGTACCCTGAAGCTGAACATCTCTAATTTATTTATTTATTAATTAATTAATTTATTTAATTATTTATTTATTTATTTATTTATAATTTCATTATCAATAATGTTTTATATTTTTATCCATATTAGCCACTTATACAATAATATACTAGAGCATTATATTCATGAATATAATTATGTGTGTGTGTGTGATCAATTCTTGACTTTTATTTATTTATTTTTATTTTCATCAGAACAACAACAACAAAAAACAACAATGTCACAATATCAAAAAATGCAACTATTGCATCATGTTGCATAAAAAGACTTGAAGCCAATGGCTATTTTTCATTTTTAGTCTAGGCCGGGAGGCATTTCAGAAAGCTCAAACTTCTGCTACAGCTAAAAGAAAAAAATATATATATATTCTACCAAAACAATCAAAAAGTAACAGCAAAGCTGTGATGGAAAACTTCGATTAAAAAAACACACATAGAAGACATGTGTAAATAAGGCACACACAGAAAGACCTAAAATATATATATATTTATTTGCTTTGATTGCTTTACTAAATTGGGAATGGTCAATATAAATTGCAGTTTTGACACAAAAAAAAAAAAAAAAAACAAAACTGACAAACAAAAGATTTCTAATGGCAAACAGAAATCCAATTTCTACAAAGTATTGCCAATGAACAAACAAAAAAAGCAATGTAAAAATAAGTGCTTGTTTAACGATCCACGTCTGTGTTGTATGTAGTCTCCACGATCTCACCTGCTGAAGCTTCTTTCTACTCAGTCTTGAGCAAGAATCCCGGGGGGGTTGGATGGGGGGAGAGTGAGGCATGTTCAGTCAGTGCTCCTGTTAGTTTAGTTTCTGCAACAAGTCCACCTAGTGCACACAGTAAAGATTGTTTACTTTTCTTTTTGTTTTGCGACAGTACATTTGAATATAATAACACCCCCACCCCAAATAATTGCTCTTAAAGTCTCAATTTATTTATTTTTTATACTATTTTATTTTATTTACCCTTTATTTATACAAGTAGTCTCATTTAGTCACAAGAACTCCTTTTCAAGAGAGACCAGTTTGGGAGCAGATGATAGGGGTTAGGGGCCTTGCTCAAGGGCCCAGAGCGGAATGAGGGTGGAGGCAGGTGTGGCTGTTTCACCCTTTCCACCCACATTTTGATGTTATCAGTCTGGGAGTTGAACCTGCCACTTTCCAAACACAAGCCCATCTTCTCTAACCTCTGCGCCACCACGCCCCAGTTATTTTTGAAGGAAAAAAAAAAAAAAAAAAAAAAAACCTCTTCATATTGAGCAGAACTGTTTTATGATAGCAATAAAACCATAAAACATTAAAAGGATGAACAAGTTTTAATAGGCGTAAGCAGCTGAGTGTGCACCGTCTTAGCTTTACTCACATTTTCACCTGAGAAATGAAAACTCTAAAATCGTTTAACCTTTTAAAATGTGGTGGCAAATAATCTGAAACATGGAAAAAGATTTTCAAGATGATGTTATATTCCTCACTAGTTACACACTCCATTTACTTTGCAAACTCTAAGATGAAAAACTCGGGTGGGGGAGCGGGGGGGGGGGGAGTAGTAAATGTTTGATA
>JARVGQ010000547.1:17109295-17119415 GCA_031762355.1 Hypsolebias martinsi | reverse complement strand
TGTGTGTGTGTGTGTGTGTGTGTGTGTGTGTGTGTGTGTGTGTGTGTGTGTGTGTGTGTGTGTGTGTGTGTTCAAGTGAGTGATCCATTCACCAGATGAACACCTGAGTGCTCACAGTGACAGAAGAATGGCAGGTTGTACAAACCAGCAGCCTACAGCCAAAAGAGACCGCTCCAAATGCTGTTGGCTTAGTCTTGTATCACTCTGGCCCAAACACTCACAAACAAACACAGGAAACTCAAAATATATATTAGAGATCAAATCCATGGGTTCTTCTTTAAACAATATTATTATTATTCTTTAAACAATACCACTGCTGCACTTCAGTAATATAACTTTTTTTGTAGATTTCACAATTTATGTTATAAATCGGCATCATGTTTCCCAAGACTTTATTCATTAATTAGCTATTTGGAAAAAAAAAAAAAAGTATGTTTTATTTTAAACGGAAAACTTCAAAGAGATACAGTGGTGCTCAAATGTTTGTGAATCCTTAACAATTTTCTATATTTCTGCATAAATATGACAAAATCATCAGATTTTCATACAAGTCCTAAAAGTAGATGACAAGAACCCAATTAAATAAATGAGATAAAAATATCATACTTGGTCATTTACTTATTGAGGAAAATTATCAAATATTCCATATGTGTGAGTGGTAAAAGTATGTGAACCTCTAGGATTAGCAGTTAATTTGAAGGTGAATTTAGATTCAGATGTTTTCAATCAATGTGATGATGATCAGGTGTGAGTGGACACCCTATTTGATTTAAAGAACAGGATCTATCAACGTCTGCTCTTCACAAGTCTGTGGAAGTGGATCATGGCAGGAACAAAGGAGATTTCTGAGGAGTTCAGAAAAAAAAAGTTGTTGATGCTCATCAGACTGGAAAAAGTTACAAAACCATCTCTAAAGAGTTTGGACGCTGCCAATCCACAGTCAGACAGAATGTGTGCAAATGAAGGAACTTCAAGACCAGTGTTACCCTCCCCAGGAGTGATGGACCAACAAAGATCACTCCAAGAGCAAGGTGTTTAACAGTTGGTGAGGTCACAAAGGGCCCCAGGGAAACTTCTTATCAATTAGTCCTCTCTCACATTGACTCATGTTAATGTTCATGAGTCCACCATCAGAAGAACACTGAACAACAATGGTGGTCATGGTAGTGTTGCAGGAGAAGCCGCTGCTTTCCAAAAAGAACATTGGTGCTCATCTGCAGTTTGTTAAAGATCACGTGGACGAGCCAGAAGACTGTTGGAAGAATATTTTGGGGACAGATGAGACCAAAATAGAACTTTCTGGTTTAAATGAAAAGTGTGATGCTTTAAACGAAAACACTGCATTCCAGCACAAGAACCTTATCCCATCTGTGAAACGTGGTGGTAGTTTCATGGTTTGAGTCTGTTTTGCCGTATCTGGGCCGGACGGCTTGCCATCATTGATGGAACAATGAATTCTGAATGACATCAGAGAATTCTAAAGGAACATGTCAGGACATCTGTCCATGACCTGAACCTCAAGAGAAGGTGGGTCATGCAACAACAAGGACCCTCAGCACACAAGTCGTTCTACCAAAGAATGGTTCAAGAAGAATAAAGTTTATGGTTTGTAATGGTAAAGTCAAAGTCCTGACATTAATCCAATCCAGATGTTGTGGAAGGACTTGGGCCAGTTGAATTGAAGGAATGGGCTAAAGTTTCTCCAAGCTGGTGTTCAGGACTGATCAACAGTTTTCCGGAAATGTTTAGTTCTAGTTATGGCTGTACAAGTGTGAGGGAAGGGGTGTCACACCACACACTGAAAGCAAAGATTCACATATGTTTGCCACTCACAAATATGTAATATTGGATCATTTTCCTCAATAAATAAATGACTAAGTATAACATTTTGTCTCATTTGTTTAACTGGGTTCCCTTTGTCTACTTTTAGGACGTGTGAAAATGACGTTTTAGGTTATATTTATGTAGAATTATAGAAAATTATAAAGGGTTCACTAACATTCAAGCACCACCGTAAAAAGCTGCAATTCTCAGTCTTTCACCAAGACTCTAGGAGCACATAAATTAACCACAGAATGTGCTGCAATAATTTTCAATAATCTAAAACAAAACCTTATTAGCAATGATGTAAAAATCTTGATGAAATAAAAATCTCGTCAGCGTGGACCTTCTTTTACTTCAAAACTTAAACGATTTAACAAGACTAAAACTGCACGATTCATGGGCTCATGAACATTCACATTAATATCAAATAGTCTTTAACAAGAAATAACTGGAATTTAACTGAAAACTTTTATCTTTGTTAAAAAATAGATAATAGGAAATTGTGCTTACCATGACTCAACGAGAAAGAAGCACAGTTGTTTTTAATCGGAGCCAACAAACACATTTGTTCATATACAACATGAACCATGCATGTGTGCAAACAAACAACATTTTGATTTGTATTTTACCTGTCAAAATAAATCCACAAGCTTTCTGATCTCCTCCGTACAAGTCAACCCAATTACACTTCTCTCTGTTATCTATCCGTACACACGTGTCAAATCCATCTTCATCCACCAGTTTGTACATTTATCTTTCGCATACATTGTCAGGCAGCACACGTCTCATTCGGGTGTCCTCTTTTGTTTGCAGAGTGCACCGAGTTAAACCTGAGCGCTCGGGAAATGTACAGAAAATTGCACAGCAATGCAGTGAGGCAAAGCTTAAATTCATGTAAAAAGGCATGCTTTGTGTTTGCCTTCATTAAAATATGTATCACTGCTTTAGGCTTGAACAAAACGAGCCATTATGTTTTATAAAGAAGAAGAAAAAAAAAAATACAGTATCCAAGATTGGCCGTTTAGGGCCATGGTTCTGAATATCCTTAATGGGTTTTGAGTCATTTTGTGTGAAAAGGGCTGCTTCACACGTAGAGGCAATATCTTAGACAAAGTTTTCAAAGTACATCTCTCAAAAATGGCTTATACATAATTATATTTAGAAAAAAATATGTTTTTGCTTCTTCTTTTGGGTTTTGTGGGCCTTGGTTAAAACATAAAAAGCTGCATTTCTCCCATCTCCTCCTTTTTTTTCCCTTTTTCACCCTTCTTTTAATCCTAGTTTTTATCTCGTTGACTTATTGCCACCTCTGACCTTGCTGCATTCTGATTTTTAAACAGCAGAGCTTCACAATTAGTTCATAAATATGCAAGTAAATTACCTGACCACACTGACAACAAACCTACTATAACTGACAGGATTTATCAGAAATGTTGGACTTGTAGTGAGATGTCCCAGTAAAATGTTAATGTTTCTAAGTAGTCTTTGGTAAATTGAACTGTCAGGCGTAAGCCACCATGGTGACGTGGTTCTAGTTGCTATTGTTTTATGGCTCTCAAGGCATTGTGTTAATAAAGTTGGGTTATTTTGTGCAGGGCCTCCAGGCTGTGGTCCACCATTGGATTGATTGATGACCAGGCTGTCAGTTCATTCTCAGAAATGCATGTGCAAAAAGAGGGAAGGATGGATGGTTGGATGTGGGACAGATGAGAAGTAGTCCTGTGTTCAGCGTGAGACAAATTAAAACTCAGCTCTTTCAAAAATGTAAATATTTAAATATGAATCTATATTAAAATAAAATGATCTGTAAAATGGTAATTTTAAAGCATAAGAAACAGTAAGGTTTATCCTTTTATTCATTATCACAGCTGAGACGTTCAGCTGAGGGTCTCACCAGGGACAAAATGCAAATGTTGACTGTAGTTGTTCATATTAAAGTTTTATAATTTGTTTACATTCAAGTAAGATATTTCATTGCTTGTGTCTTTATTTGATATTATATATATATATATATATATATATATATATATATATATACACATACATATATATATATATCTGTAAGGTGAATTGGTTCCATTGAAAACATTACATCATTTAAGTCATAGATCAGAGTGTACTTTAGTAGAAAGGATTAATTTTGTGACAATATCCATTAAGAACACAATTACAAACTCTCATTCACATTTCCCTTGCATTAGGATTTCTTCATTGTTGTAAATGGTTCATACATGGTAGTGCCTTGCAGCCTTGTTGAGGGCTTTTTTTTGTTTGATTGTTTTTTTTGTTTTTGTTTTTTTTGTGTGTTTTATACAGTTTCAGAACTTTAAAGTTTAAACAAGAAAAGGTTTTGCATTTTTTGTATGAGAAACTGGACTCCTGTGGAGATAGAGATAACCGGTTTATATTTGATTTAGATGCCCCCTGAAAGGAAGAAAAAAAAAAGATAAATATCAGGCCAAGTCTGCATCTCGTTTTCTTCCTTCAGGCAAGGTTAGCGTCAGCATTTTTGTTTCCCCCATCAAGACTCGTTGGCATTATCGTGTGAGACTATATGGAGATTATAACGTTTGTTTTTAGAGAAAGAAAAACCAACAGTCTGTGAGGTGCTAACCCTGCAATTTCAGCAAATAAAAAAACATAATGTGTGCATGTGTGAGAGAACGAATGAGAGAGGCAGACTGGTAAGGAGAAGAGAGAAGTGTGAAAGTGAGATAGGAAGTGAATTAAGACGAGTACAAAAAGGCAGCAATAGAGACTTTAGGTATAGAGAGCAAGGTAAAGAGAGTGAAGGAGTTAGCGAGTCAGATGGACAGAGATGGTAGTGCCTTGCAGCCCGTGCCCATATCTCTCGCCAGTATTGACTCCACACGCTGCACTACAACTAATGGACTCTGTCCTTCTCTACTGTCTTATCTACCTTCTCTCCCTTTTTCCATCCTTCCTCCCTATCTCACACTACTCAAAGCCGCTCTATCTTTCCACTTAACGGCTTCACCTCAATCTCATTTTTATCACACTTTGCTCTTTGCCTTTCCTTCTCCTGCTATCTCACTCTCAAATGCTTCTGGTCTTTCTCTCCTCTCCTATCTTGTCTTCCTTCTCAGTTTTTTTTTCCTCACTAATTTCTTCTCTGTGACCAAAAAAAAAAGAAAGAAAAGTTTGCCTTTAATCTTTTTTTTTCTTTCTTTTTTTTCTCGTCTTTGTTTGCACTGGATAAAGTGGACTTTCTGGACCTTTTGTTGTTGCCTTGTACAAGATTTTTTTGGTATTCGTGTAGACCTGTGTAATTCCATGGTGTTGTTTTTTTCATATATTATGTTGTGTGTCGTGTTATCCCTAGAGAACGAGAACATACCCAATAACTTTGAAGCATTAACTTAAAGTCCCATAATAAAATCCACAAAAATAGATTTAAGTACAGAAGGAGAAAGATGTTCTCTTGATGATGACGATCTCTTGCTTTGGTGATATTGACTTATCTGTGCTGCTGATTATCCATGCTGCTGATCTCTTGCCTTCATGCTGCTGTATTCATACCCATCTGCTCACTCTAGAATCATGTTTGGGCTGCTGTTTAATATACCGTATTATTTTACATTATTAATATTTAGCGTTTGTCTTAGATCATTGTATACTGTTTCCTTTTATATGTTTGCTATTTTTGGGTGTAACTGGGACCCTGAGTACACAATTTCATTCCACCTCATGTACCACATGTGACGCGGATGACAATAAAGAACCTTGAACCTTGATGTTGAAGAACTTTCATGCATCATTTTGTCCTGGTCTAGTTATTTTTGCTCCTAAATGAACATTACACTTTCACTTGAGTAATTATTATTATTTTTTTATTCTACTTTTCAGATGACCCAGGAGCAGTACATCCTTGCAGCCCAGCCAAACCCTCTCCACCAGAGAGGTGCATCAGAGTGCAGCGCCCAGGTTTACCCTGCAGTCGGCATCTATGGATGGAGGAAGAGATGCTTGTACTTTTTCATCCTCCTCCTTCTCGTCACCATGATTGTCAACCTGGCGCTGACCATCTGGATCCTCAAAGTCATGAACTTCACACCGGTAGGAGACAGCTGTGTGTGTGTGGTCATTAAAATGCCAGAGTGTTATATGAGTGTGTGTTCCGATAAATGAAAGTGGTTTAAAGGGTTTGTGTTAATGCAATAAAACCCACGGGTGAAAATACATGATTACAGCGGTAACTATTTAATTTTGCATTAGCCGATTCATCATGACAAAGGACATCTTGTTCAAACAGAAAGGTTTGGTGTACTGGAAACAGATTGGCTGCAAGTGTTATACTAAAGGGACGTTTGTGATGGATGTTATTGCTCATGATGTTGCAACCTTAGGTGATAGCAACTAAAGATAAAGCTTTATGTCATCATGCATGTACATGGTTTATAATATTAGATATTTGATATTTTCACTCAGTTTTAAATGGGTTTCATTAAACAATAAATAACTGCTTTCTAGCGTAAATGGGAACGTTGGTTACAGGGACCAAATTGTTTATTTTACCAAAATGAAACCTTGTGGTCTTTTGGTTGACTCCTTTTGGATCCATCTTCAGATTGGGTAACTTTTGTTCCGTTTTTTTTTTTTTTTTTTTTTCTTTTTTTTACTTTGTTTGTTTGTGCTTTTGCAATAAAATTCAAATTTCTATGAGGTTTTTATACTTTTTTTTGTTTGTTTGTTTGTTTGTTTTATATCCCACACATTGTTATTGGCTGGAATGCCCACCCAAATTCCCTCAAAAAACATGCAGATCAAAAAGATAGCAAACTATACATCAGACAAAATCATAGATTCATGTCTATTCAATTCAAACCAATTCAGTTTATTTATATAGTGCCAAGTCACAACATAAGTCATCTCAAGGCACTGAACAGAAACATTCATTTATTAAAAAAATAATAATAATAAGTTAACACCATTTATCTGAGGAGTAGTCTGCTTTAAATTTAACTCCATCGCATAATTCTCATTTTGAGCAAACATGAAGGTGACAGTGGAAAGGAAAAACTCCCTCGTGAGGAAGAAACTTTTGGCAGAACCAGGCTCAGGACAAGCGGCCATCTGCTTTGACCGGCTGGGTTTGAAAATATCATAAAGACGTGTCTAACAAACTGAATGCAGCAACACACATTTGTTGTGTTTTACACTGATGACTGATGAGGATTACTTTCAAATGAAGCTAAAATTATTTGAAACAGTGGATTTAGCTTGTCCTTGCAAAGAAACATTATTAAAAATTACATTATTTAACATAATGCCTTTTTAAATACATAACAGCTGACATTTTGTACATGTTATTGTGGATAGTACGATTTGTTTGCTTCTTCCTAGATTTTTTAAGTATTCTTCCATCCAACAGTGCATATTTCACTTGAGGATTATAAGATTATAGTTTACTAGTATATATGCAAATGATCTTGCATTTGAACCATTTGAGTGTTTGCTCAGGCATCTCCACGTCATACCTTGTGCTTCTATTTGCAACTTCACTAAAGGATTTGGGAGAGAATGGGTGTGAGGTGGAGAGAAGAAGGGCAGTCAGAGAATGTGCCTGAGGAAAGCAAGCCAACATGATGCATAGAAAACAGGAAGATATTTCAAAGGCCGTATACTTCCATGTGAAATACAAAGGCATATGAAAAAAATTCTGAAAACAGCAGAAGTCAAAAGAAAAAAAAATCTTGAACTGCATCACAGGATTTGATTTTGTGAACTTTAACTGAATGACTGTGCACTCGTCATACTGCATATTGCATTATACTTATAATGAAACAGTCCATACCTTTTTTTTTAACCATTCCTGTTACCATGACACAATAAGTGCATAAGAAATGGATACTTTGAAGGAAAAAAAAATATATTTCAGAAAAATATACTTTTGTTATGGCATACTCAAGTCACTTCAGTTTATTTATATACTTTGTAGACCCATATCACAACAAAATTGTCTCAGGGCACTTTAGGAACATCCACATACATAGAAAAGCCAATTAGTAAAGTTCTCTATCTAAGGAAGCCGGTAGACACGTTGAATCTTCACTCCGTCGCAGTCTCCCATTCTGAGCAAGCACAATGGCAACAGTGGAAAGGGGAAACACTCCCTTTTCAAAGGAAGAAACCTCCAGCAGAACCAGGCGCAGGACAAGTAGCCATCTGCTTTGACTGGCTGGGTTTGAGAAGACAGGAGGGAGAGGCAAATTAACACAGAATGGCAGGTCCAGATATAGGCAGCAGTTAATTTGAGCCAGATCCTGCCGGAACAAGTGTGTAGTCTTATACTACATAAAATACTCTTTGGGTTCATTAAATAAAACAGGAGACATCTTGGTTCTGCCCTGTGATGGACTTGCGACCCATCCAGGGTGTACCCCACCCCTCGCACTGTGATTGCTGGATATGGGCACCGGTAACCCCCGTGACCCAAGATGGAAGAAGCAGGTCAAAGATAATGGATGGATGGACATCTTGGTTCTGATTGACAGCAAAATGGGGTTTTTATTTAAAGCTATGTCCTCAGGCCTAACAGCTATAAACCTGATACCTCAAAGACAGGAACCCCTGTTTCAATATAGCTCCGTTTATACTTTTCATTGACGTCAGAGGGCTGTACAACACTCTTCAGACCATTCCCATTTCAGGAAAAAAAGAAAGAAAACAAGATAGATTGTTCTCAGATCAGCTTGACACAAGACATCTGTAACATTTAAGCTGATAAAAACAGTTCTGATGGGAAATGGTCTTATATAAACTTGATCATGCACCCAGAAATTCCCGGTACTAGACATTGATAAACAAATCACTTTCCATGCATATCACATCTGCAAACACTCAGAACCTGTTAAAAGCAAGTTTTGTTGATTACATTCTCTGCAGGTCTTTGTTTGTTAAAAATACATGTTAGCTTGGACCTTGTTTTAAAAGCAGATTATCCACTTAGTAAAGTTTCTTAAATCCAACACAAGATCTGGGAACTCCCTCATTTTCACCGTGTGCGTTCCGGCAACCCTTTGCTCAGATCCGGCAGCTCATCTCTCCACCCATAAAAGTCACAAGTCATCGCACATTTTTATTTTGATTATTTATTAAAAATACAATGACAGGAGACATTGTCCATGTCTGTGGAGTGGATGTTACTGCTGCAGCAGGCGCACCAGCTCGTGCACATGCTCCTGCAGTAGAGACGCTGACCGCATGTTCCACGGGGATGAAGCATATTCATCCACCTTCAGCTGTGTCTCAGAAACCAAAGCAGCACAGAAGAAAATTTTAACGGCATAAACCAGCACAAACCTAGCACTAACCACTCATTGTATTTAATGGAATTTTTGATGTGTGTGGGGTGTCAACAGGTATACCTGAAAGACACTAGGAACCACAAGTAAACCTGCAGTCTGAAGTCAAACATCAACGTCTGAAATACATGAAAAAATAACACCCAGATTTTCTATTGTGTCAATATTGCATTGCAATATTACCCCTCAGTGGAATTTTTTTTAAATAAATGCAAAACAAGGTGAGGACTCCTGTTAGCATTTTCATGACCCAACTACAATACTTGGGGGAGAAAAAGTGCTGGGTACTGTGATGTATTTCATCACCCAACCCATGCCAAATTTCATGTGTCTATTTATTTCTATCCAAAGAGTCATCAATTTCCTCGTTCATTTCTGCATATTTTGGTTCCAAATAAGCACACACTTGATCACATTAAGTACCAGAGTGACAATGCTACTGTGACAGTCATTTCTTGACTTGGCAAAGGGGTGGGGGGAGGCTAGCATTCTCCCCATGAGATGGTATAAAACACATTAGGATTGATGAGGGAAATGATGAGAAACAATGAACAGAAGGTTGGAGGAAAAAAGGACTTAAGAGAGTAAAAAAAAAAAGTTACATATGGTTAAGGGCCTGTCTGTCTACATGTGGCATACATGACTGAACTTTCAGTCTAGGGTCCTTAGAGACTCGATGAGGTGTCTGTTTGACCCATCCACCGAGACAAAGCCAGTCTGCAGCAAAACACGAGTCCTAAAAGTCTAAAAATATACAAGCATGTATGGATGCCTGATTATGTGACAAACTTACTATGGATATTGCATTCTGATTTCTTGTATGAAAGCAGGGTTCTTTTTGTTTTTCCTTTGCAAAAGACTTTCTGAAAACAGGAGAAGTCAAAAAAATCATCAGCCGAAACTGCAGTATTTTTCAGAAATTTTCATTATTTTCTGAGTTTTTTTGTGTTTGTTAGCAAGTTAACTGCTCT
>JARVGQ010000547.1:17006214-17019886 GCA_031762355.1 Hypsolebias martinsi | reverse complement strand
ATGTACACGTGCATACATGTATGCATGCATGCATGTATGAGTGCAGGCATATACATACACATGCATGCATGCATGCATACATGTACGAGTGCATGCATGCTTGTGTCCATACATGTATGCATGTGTGCATGTATATACTGTATATGCATTTATGCATGTATGCATGTATATTTATTTAATTTGGTCAACCAAAGAGATGACCACAAATTCATAGAGAAATCATTTGGAAATTGTGCTTCAATTGATAAACTTTCATAACCTTGCGTTTGTTTGTGAATGAAGCAATAATTCATGTCATTAGTGCCTGTTTGCAGACACACACACACATGCATACATGTTCTCGCTTTCTCTATGGCTTGCAATTTTGAATCCCCAACAGGTCACCTCTAGTTGAAATTCCCTAAAGCCGCTGCATTTTTGAAGAAAAGTCTTCAGTGCTTTGCTGTATATTTTGAGATAACTAGTCAATTTTAAAATGGAAAGCACAAGCAACTTGTTTCTGCAACAGCCTGACAAAAAGTATTACCTGAGTTGTTCAGTTAAGAGTACTGTAAGTTTGCATTTGACTGAGCCAGACGCTAGTTATAAAACACATTTGAAATTGTACTAACACCCATGTATGCCAAAACCTTAGGCTAAGACTCCCTTGGTGCATTAAGCTATGCAAGTAAAGGTTTTCAGTCAGACACAGCCTGCACTATCCAGAGATTTTTAAATATAAACACTCTGAAAACTGCATTAACTGGATGACTGTATGGAATGCTACTGGATGCTGCCTCTTGTGGAGCTTCATCTTTCAGACACCAGAAACCCCTTGCTTTCTTGATCTCCTCCCTGCTGATCCCTCCTGTCGACTCTGTGCTGACTCAACTTCAGAATCTCACAAATCCACAAAAAACAAATCCACAAGTTCTTCTCCAACTGTTCTCAGAGGAAGATTCAGTAACTCTCAAAGGAAAGAGTATTTCTCTTTACCAGAAACTTGCCACAAGAAGAGCAAGAGTTTTTCCTTCATTAATCCTCCATACTTTCCATCAAAGGAATTCTCATCAAGGCAAGTTGGCATGGTTGTACATTGTGACAACCCACTTCTCTGAAGACTACTATTACTTACAGTAGATGCTCCAGTGATGCTTGGAAACACAAAATGATTAAAAGCTGTATAAATTGTCATAGAAACAATGGTGTCCTAATGATGATGTATTTTGTCTAAAATGCCCTAGCAAGTCACATATAGGTAAAAACCTTTTGTCTCCAGTCTTAGAGCAAAAAAGGGAATTGGAAATACCCTCTGTCAGACCCCTATCTCCATCCATCCATCAGCATATCATGTGAACTAGATGAATTATGTATATATAAGTGAGGTAGAAACTTTCATTTTGGTGTGTGGCTGCATCTAGGTGTAATACATGTCCCTATTAAAACTTGGGACGCCAAGTCAAAATCTTAGCTGGCCACCCCCATGCGTAAACCTGCCACCCTGATCATATGAGGAAACTGCTTTCTAGTTTTTAAATTGCATAAAAGTACGTATTGTTTTCTCAAATGACTGGGGTGGCCAAAGAATAATATATGGTGGCCAAGGCCACCATTGGCCACATCCTGGGTCTGCAAATGCACCTGTGGATAAAAATGCTCAGTCCATACCTATGGCAGGATTAGTCACTCTGCACCACCTCAGAGAAACAAACAAACAAACAAACAAACAAAAAATAGATACATAAATACAAACTATCTCTCTTCTTCTTACTCCTACACAATTTAATATATTGCACCAAAAACATTATGCATTTCCTGTTCAATACTAGTCCCGATAAACACTTGTCTTGGACAACCACAAACATTCACTATTCAAATCCCTTAGGGACGAGGGACATTGGCCTATTACTTGTTAAGTTAACTTTACATCGGTGAAACCAGTCAACGTTCAAAATAAAACTAACACCTTCCATAAAATTTTAAAACCATAGAGGTCACAGGTAATGTGACACCTACATAATAGCTTTGAATAAATTGTGATTTACGTTTTGTTTACTGGTCTCACACTAGTGAGAACCTTTCTGGGTGGATTTTGCACGTTCTCTCCGAGCATGTGTTTTCTCTGTGTACTCTAGTTTCCTCCCACAGACCAAAAACTTGCATGTTGGGCTGAATGGTAACTTTTAATTGTGCAAAAGTGAGAGTGTGAGCGGTTTGTCTCGATGTGGCCCCGTGATGGACTTGCCACATGTCCAGAGTGCACCCCGCCATTTACACAGTGACTGCTGGACATGGGTGCCAGTGACTGCCTTGACCTGGAAAGGAAGAAGTGGGTAAAGATAACAGATGGATGGATGGACACTGGTGAAACCAACACTAGTCTTACTTTGCCATCCCCTAAATAAAAGTGTTGCTGCAAAAATATGCTCTCTTACAACATTACATTGTGTCTTCCTGAGGCTTCATCTCTGACAGAGAAGGTCTAAGTGCAGGCAGTGGCCTTGAGCTTCTCATCTCAGGTTTTATTGCTCTCAGTCTTTCATCCCTCCGTCCCCTCTCTTCCTCTGTGTTGCTGTCAGCTCGTTAAAATGAGTGAGAGCCTGTCATCTTTGTCTTCTGAATGGTCCGCCATAAAGATGATGAGTGAACTTGGGAGTTTTGAAGCCGTACCCTTTCACCCGCCTAGGTGATGATGTCCCAGCATTAGAGGCAGCAAAATGGTTTCCAGTCATTGTTTGCTACCTGAACACAGCACGGTGTATAAATGGATTTACTTTCCTTTTATTCTATTTAAAAGCTAAACTTTATAGAACCAATATATAATAAAATATATGACATTTAATACAAGCATCATTGTGAAATCAAGCTTTTTATAGCTTGGACCCTTATAGATGAACATAAACAAAATAACTTGTTCAAAATACTCTATACATGTTTGCAAGAAAATTTAGGATTGCCACAATTTGATCCAGTTTTGCATTATAATACTGTATTTCAAATCTCTGAACAATAACCTTCTTTAAAAATCATCTTAAAGGTTTGATTGCATATTGCTTTCCACTCTTTTGTTGATATATTAGAGAAGTGTCACCAATAAGCACAGAAAACAGTCGTTGTTACAAATGTGCCCATTCATTTACTATCCTCAGTGTGCTCTCTAAAATATAATGGGGTTCAAAAAATTCAGTTTTTCACCACTTAATTACAAACTAATTGATAATAGTGACCTGAGGTTCGGAAAAAAGACAAGCGTCAAGTGAGCTGCACGATTACATTGTGACTCATGACATGCTGTGCTCATTTACAAGGAAAACTACTCTGGAAAAAGTTACACATGTTGTTAAAATTATAGAAAGAGAGGTTGGTTTTGAAAAGGCATTCAGGCAAACATTCAAATGTGTTTTAGACTTGCTGCAGACATGTTTTGAATTTAAACAGTCTCAGATTTGTTAATTTACTTTATTTTTGGTGATACACATCCTGCGTTTTTACTTGTAATGCCAGTTTTACCCTGTGTTCTTTTGAAAAATCACTAATGGACGTCGCCACAAATTAAACGAACGAGTTATTCACTGACTTTATTTCCCTTTTCTTAAACTAAAGACTGCTCTACGTTTATCACTTCATTAACTTTTTTACACTAATTATGCTAGCTTTTATCTCAGTAAAATCATACACACTGATACTCTGGCAGTTGGCTGATGCAGCTCATGAAGTGTCTAATCAAAGCAGAAAAGTTGGAGAACTTACAGGCACCAGCCTTAAAGACTTAATAAAAGGTTTGCTGTAAAATGGAAATATTTTTCAAATCTAAAGTCAAATTCTTTCCTCCGCTGCACTTCAAGCTTCACATTAGAGAGTGTATTGATGTTGAAGTGGAAAAAAAAATGAACAGATTTAATTGCGTTTTGTTTTCATTTGTTCTTGCTAACGTGGCATTGCTGTAGCAGCTGAACAGTTGAATGTCAGCTAAAATTGGTTTCTGATTAGTGTTCGCAGTGGAGAACTTGCAAAGCCAGATTTAATTCTTTTTCTATTACACATAGTGTAATTATAAATCTACATCTTTGCAAATCCCCCAGTGGGAAACAAATGATGTACATACCCGTCGTATTTTGCTGTGATCATATTTTCAGCAATTGTAGCATATTCTGAATTTGCTGCCTGAGAAACGCTGAGATATCAAGTGTTGTGATTTTACACTCTCTGTCCTATCTAACTTACAAAAGTTAAGAAACATTTTCCCCATTTTATGCCTCAGATTGAAAATCAATTTGATGGTTATAATGAGGCACTTAAAAATACATAAACCTGTGCATTAACAAGCAGAAAGGATTTATCGTCTGTCTAAGAACTCAATAAAAGACATACTGACATTATTTGTTTGTTGGCATTTTAATTGCACGTTGCTAATTGTCTACATGTATTAATGCCTGTAACGTGGCAAATGGTGTTTTCTTCACTTGCTCATATGTGTATGCATGTGCTGCCCTAAGGAAAGCATTCAATGGACCATATGAAGTCATTCTTCTGCACCAGTGAGCTATAGACATAATGCTGTTTGCTGGTATTTGGACCCTAATAAAATGCCAGACTTCTGCTAATCTAACACCACCCATCACACCCAGAGAAACAGGAATAGGAAGAATGCATTTAATAGGTTGAGTTTTTTATTTTTTTTATTTTTTTTAGGCATCTTTGTGATAAAATCATGTAAAATGTCCATCATTAATGGCACTGCTATGAAATCTTTCAGGCAGTTTTGCATAAAACAACTAATTTTAGGGTAACTTTATTCAAAGCACCCCCAAAAAATGTAATTTGGTCAAACATTAGGTAAAACATACTATTTTATAGGTTGTGCGGATTAGTGCTTCATTGAAAAAGTAATATTGTAAAGACTTTACAGCGTAAAAAAATAAAAATAAAAAATCAAAAGGACAGCAAGTCAGAATCATGCAAGCCAAGACAGTTTTTAACCAACCCAAAACTAAACTAAGCTGAACAGACATGAGCATTTGCTATAGTGGAATACAGAAAAGACCACAATCTGACAAAAGACTCACTTTAAACCAGTGATTTGATATACTGTACTGGGAGGCAGGAAATGAGCAATGATTAGTAATCTGATCCAGGTGAGTTAAAAAAAAAAAAAAAAAAAAAACAAGACAGGAAACAAATTAAAAAATTACAGAGCACTAAACCACACTATAAGCCAAAAAATGGCAAAAAAGAAAAAAAATAACCTGAAACAAAATAATAATAATTTAAAAAGAATACAACTTTTATAAACCTGTGGATATTGTGCAAACTATGAGGTGTTGATCCAGTGGATGACATTTTCTCTTAAACATATGCTGAACAGCAACTTATAAAATACAAAATTACATAACTTTTACTTGATAATATTTAAATCAATTCAAAACGTGAACCCTTTTCAACGCTTGTTTATTTTTTACATGCTGAACAATAAAGCAATGAAACATAATACTGCCTATGACATAAGTAAATATCAATTTTGTAAGAGATTCTTGATTTTTGAGCTTGAAATGCAGACAAATTAAAGATTTCAACATAAGGAAATTGTCTCAGATCAAATTACATTAAACTAAAAACTTTACTACATGAAAAGCATCTCTCAATTTTGTAATGCTCTTTTTTTTTTTCATTTCTTTATTGTATCCATTCAACATGTACTTGAGAACTTTGCACTTTACATAAAAGTGTAAAATATTGAATCACTTTTCTCAAAATGAAATCAATTTTTAACACAAATAGTTTCCAGAAATGCAAGAGATATGTTGTGTGGTAAATCAGACTCCTCTGGTGTAAAATAATAATAATAATAATAAAATAAATAAAAACAGAGATAGTACCATATCTCAAAGTTTGATAAAAAGAAGCATCAATTTACACATTTTCGTTCAACAGCTGATCAGTACAAGCTCTGTTAAGTTTGGGTTTACTGCAGAAATTGTAAAGTGCAGTTTTCGCTTTAAGATTGTATCAAACATTTACCAAATAGATGCAGTCAAATAAAATAAGGTCAAAATCCGTTCTGTTTCAGTAGAGCCCAAACAGATTTATGGCAACAATTTTCAAGCATCAGAAAGTGAAAATCGACTTGTCAGTTGAAGAGTTGTAACATCCCATCTGTGAGCGCTAAGTTACAAAAAATGCCAGTAAAGAGGGAACTGCTGTTTGGTTCATCAAGTGATTGATGGTGTATGAAACGAATTCCAGAGAGAAGCATGACAAACATCAACATTTATACAGGAGGATGTTGCAACAAGTGCTTTTTAAAGGGCAAGTACAGTAAAAGAGTACTTTTTATTTATTCTGATTTCATCAGGAGTGAGAATGCTCTTATTCCTGAAACAAAACAAAACAGAACGAGTGGTGGTGCTGAGGTTAAGAAGGTGTGCTTGTGATCGGAAGATCGCCGGTTCAAGCCCCGGTACCGACAACATCAAAAATGTGGGTGGGATAAGTGAAGCTGTCACACCTGTCTCCACCCTCAACTGCCCCACTCTGGGCCCTTGAGCAAGGCCCTTAACCCACACCATCTGCTCCCCTGGGCACCCTAGATATCGACACTCTGCTCCACACAGAGGGCTGTGGTAGCTCAGTGGTATGTGGTTGTGTCAGGAAGGGCATCCGGCGTAAAAACAATTGCCATGTCTTTGTGCGACTTAGTTCCCTGTGGTGACCCCTAACAGAGGGAGCAGCCGAAAGAAAAACAATCCTTATTAAAGGCCTTTAAACTGTGTGAACATGTTCTTTGTGCATTATTCCTTTGCTTTGATCTTTATTGTCCTCAGTTACAAAGTGTGTATCCTCACCAGTGATGTGAATCTGACTTTGTGTATTTTGATGCAGGTATATTTCATAAATCTCCTGTGTGAGTTTGACTTTTAGCTTTGTATATTTATTTTGTTAGTTATGAAATGTTTTGACAGTTCGATTGGACTCAGTAGAAGAAATGTCAAGCTCTGATACATCACATTAGCCAGTGTGCCCACATCTGCACATACCCATATGTTAAGTGTTGCTAGTTTGTGTCTCTGAAAGTGTTTTTTTTTTTCTTTTCTTGTCCTTATTTTGCTTGTGCATCTTATACATATATGTGTATGCCAACACAAAGAAGTCAGACCTACTGTAAACATTAACAGCACATAAAAGTAACATGCTGTTTTTCCTTTCTCCTTCCATGTGATTGTTGATGAGGGTTTGGGGGTGGGTGCAAAATTGGGTATGAAAAATTCCAGTGTCTTAAGTTGGGCCATACTTGTTTTTGGTTATTGTTGTGAATGTTATGGCGTCAACTTAAATTGCTTTAGGAGCAGACTTGTTTGCATGCTATATGATTCTTTTGCCATTTGAGTATAAACAACATGAGCGTTGGTTACATTTGCTTGCATGCCA
The DNA here is from genome assembly GCA_031762355.1 of Hypsolebias martinsi. Lineage (NCBI taxonomy): Eukaryota > Metazoa > Chordata > Actinopteri > Cyprinodontiformes > Rivulidae > Hypsolebias > Hypsolebias martinsi. Next base: position 17,012,482 of record JARVGQ010000547.1, on the reverse strand, counting down.
TCTGCATATAAATACACGGAATAAGTCCTTTACTGTCTCTCCTGTTACAAAAATTTACTAACTTTACTGTGAAGATGAGGTGAAGCAAATGGTCAAAGGTGAAGACGAAGAGCACCAGGTGTAAAGAAAAGAAACATGTTCATCCTAAGCTGGTCAAGGGGAGAATGAGCTGGTAAGAGGCCAGAGACTGGCTGGCACACCAGCTGCTTAGGTGCATGGGCAGTGATGATTATAGTAAAAGGCAAGAACAGCCAGATGGAGAGGGCAAAGAACAGGGCAGAGCAAGCAGAGGAGAAGACCAGCCACGCCGGCTGTCAGGCAATCTGTGCAAGCTTCATACAGGTGTGCTGAGACATTTAAATACTTCTGGGAGGATGTGAATCAGCTTGAGAGAATACAAGACAGTCACGGATGAGGAAATGCAACAAAGCCTGGTGTGCGTGCACGTCTCTGTTGGCATCTGTCATGTCTACAGGGCAAATGTAACTTGTTATTGAAGCTTCCCTTTCTCCTTGAACCTATCCATCTTTGTAAAATAAAAAGCGCTTTCAGGATCACTTAAAAAGGCAACATGCTCACAAAGATTGCGATATACTGTAAGTCTTTTGGCTCACCAAGTGTGTTTGAACTGATGCCAAACAGGGACTTCAGCCAAAGAAAGAAGAGTTAAATACAAAACTTGTCTTCAAGGGAAGGTAAAAGAACATCTCAACTGTTTACAGAGGGTGGCAGAGGTTAATGCAAACCCTTTAAATGGACATGGGGCTTGTTAAGAGGCAGTCAAAGTGGCAAGAAGCTCAATAATTCATCAAGTGAAGCACACCGTGGAAAAACGCTGTTTATATCATCATAAACTGTCCTGGATTAGACAACATGTTCTCAATAAATTGCATTGCTTAAAACGGATCAAAGTTGCAGCTTGTGTCTCCAGACACCTTTCTTGTTTTGAAGCCAACAAATGTGACTTATGAGCATAATTAGTCTTGTAACATCTGAAACTCAAATGAGTTTAGCCTGAAATACTGCAGTATTGCTTTCTGGGTGCAGTGAGGAAAAAAAGGGAAAACCATGACAAAGCACAACTTGTCTTGTAACTGCCTTTCTTCGAAATGCTCTTGTAAATGTGGTGAAAGTGGTTTGCACATGTCTGTAAGGGCATCAGAGGGGCAGGAGGTTACACAGCTGTAGAATAGGAGCGAGTACTGTTTAATGGATTAGTTTCAGTCGCCGTAGCACTAATGTGTGATGGAAATGATTTGTGATGCCTATTCCTCATTTTCCACTCTTCCTATGCGATTCCATTACAATACAGAGGATTTAAGCAATAATTATCCCTAATGTATGTTTCTGTGTATGTCTATGTGTGTGTTACACATATTAGCACCATTATGTGTGTCAAACAGTTTTAGGATTGCCTGAGTACATGTAATGTGCCATAAACTCCAATCTGAAAGCCTGTTTCTATCAAAAAGGGGCCCGTTTCATTTGTCTTTTATTTGTTGCCATGGTTACTAATTGGCTTATGGTGCATGTTAACAGATATCCTTTTTATACCGGCCTTTGCTCTCGATGTGGAATGCATAGCTTTTTCTGTCCTGTGGGTTAATCCCCAGCAGTCCAACAGAGCGTCACTTTTTCAGCCATGCTTTCCTTTGAAGATTATTTTTGTGTTTGACCTTGAGGAAAAACTGACCTTACTGAAATTAAAATTTAATAGCGCCGGCATGTAGCCTGCCCTCCTTTCTGCTCTTCCGCCCACCGACTGCTCTTTGCCTTTGGCTCACTCACACACACAAAAAAAGAATAATAACCACACACACACTCTCACACTCCCAGATCAGTCAAGACATATTCAGACAGAATCGATACATGAAATGCAAGAGCAGCTCAACTCAACGCCTGCTCTTTTTTGAGCTTCCCCACATCAGAAGACCTCACCTGAGACTCTGGTTACTATTTTGACAGGCGTTACTGCTCCAGTCATAGATGCTTTTCTTAAAACAACATTTTTTTAATTAATTTGAATTATAAAACAAATATTGTCTTGTGTTTTTGTTTGTTTGTTTGTTTGCAAAATATGTGGCACTGTATGCGAGCAATTAAGGCAAAATGAGCAGGGATTGTGGTGAATGCATACCCCCATGCAGAAATGCTCCTGCTCCTGCTCATCTATTCTTCACAGTCTGCTACACAGATTTTCCCCAAGTGTCTTCAAACTGATTCATGAGCAGATTATTTTGAAAGAAAATAGTTTAATTGTAAAATGCCCAAATATAGGTAACCTTCACTGCAACATCAGGGTGTGTATGGTCAATATTGCCAAGGACTGTTTGAACTGCAATAAATCATAGAATAATGGATTCCAAGTGGCATGCATTCATGCTCTGTGTCCAAATAATGCATTTGGCCTTGATGCCCACTCCTGATTTAAATGATAGTGTCTGGAATGCTAAAGCACACAGAGAGTGTTGGGACTGCTGCGATTGCATAAGAGAAAGAATTGCAACACCATTGTTAAATATTGTGATGACAATGTCACGTGATAATCCCACATTTTTCTTTCTGCTCTTTCTTTTAAAATTCATTTAGCTCACACAGCCCGACATTCTACTGTAAAGAGATTTCATTGTGTCGATTAATGACTTGTTTACTGATGCGTCTGCCAATTTCAAGCATAAACTTAATTTCTAGTGAAGTTAAAATGTTTTCTAAAATGAAAAAAAAAAACTGTGTAACTCATAAATTACTGATTTGGTAGTCATACAAGCTCAAGCACAAATGACAGTTTTTAACTTTATCTCAACAACAACCTTTTTTTTTTCGTTTAACAAATCCAGATGAAGCTAGAAATTACACGTATTACATCATATTTATTTGTACACTAGATCAATAGTGTTACTTGCACTATGTGTTCAATTTGTATGAGCAGCAGTATCTATAATAATAATCATCTTCTGCCAAAAGCATGGCAGCTTTAGGCTCACAGAATGAAAAACCGCCATGCATGTTAATGCTTCCTAAAGATGCATTATATGTTAATTCTTTCATGTGCATATTGTATTTCTGTGGCAGTTAACCCCAACAGACAGTAACACTTGCTCTCATGCTGACATGGTTTTCGTTAAGTCTACCCTCCACAGTGATAACACAAAACTAGCCCTCATTACATCTCAGGATAACATGATCTCCTAAAAGAAACGCCATAACCCATCCTGGCAACCCAACACTGCATGCACACCCACCTTTCTACATACTGCTGCTGACCTGCACAGTCAAAGATCAAATAACTGCACAGGATTAACACGTTAACCTACATATTTATTCCGATTTGACGAGGAGAGCCACTGCTCAGCGGGCAGGGTTGCTGTGTGGGATGAGTCCATCTTGGATATAAGCTTACAGAGAAAACCAGAATGTAACCCGGCCCATCTCTACAGAACCGCCATTTCAGTTCAAATTTAGTAGAGGTGATGAATTAGTGATGCTTTTGAAAGCCCCAGATGAGTGGGGAAACAGGCGCTGGTCGTTAAATAAACACTGGGTGGCTACATCTATGCGTGGGGGAGTGAATGTACATGTGCTGTGCAGGGTAGTGCATACTAAACTGATGGGAGAAGATAAGATTCACGTTAATATGAGCACACAGGGTTCCCCAGAATATTGGCTGTGACCAAGATAAGCAATGTGACTCACTTTATCTGCTAGTGGTCTTAATGTTGTGGTGGACTGGTGCACATTCACAGTGACAGAGAGCAGCTTTTTCACCCACGCAGCCAAACAAAAAACACCTACACGTGCACGCCTCCACCTGTCGGCTGGATCGTTGGCTCCCTGTCCTGTTGTTGAGTCATCTGCACAGCTGGAGCGCACACACCTATGGGCAAGCTCACATACACACAGGTGACAAATTCCAATAAAGCTCAGAGCAGTTTCCCAGACTGTCTGACATTTGGACTATGCCCGGGGGGGGGTGTTTCTGCGCATCCTTTCCACCCCGGCATGTCAATGGACCTCCTCTCTCTCCCACAGGTAGCCTACCTGGAGCTCGCCTGTTATCTGTCTACCTCCTCTGTCTGAAGCTTTCCCTCGACTGCCCAGGGTGCTCCCTCTGTTGAGTCACACACACACACACACACACATGCCAGTCTCATCGTGCAGTGAAATAGGACAGGAGGCTGAGCTGGAGACACCTCTCCTGAGTCTCTGTGATGCCCTAGTTTCTCCGGCAACCTACTTTTCTCCACTTACACTGGCATCCAGACAGCTACCTTCATCCACACGCACTGATCCATGCTGACAGGCTGACCGTTGTTAGGCACTCCCTGTGTTAGCTTGGGCCCACATTTCGTCTTAGAGAGGCAGCGATTTTCAGCCGATGACTGTAATCTGACAGTTTTCAGCTTGATCAGCTGTAACTGGTGGCTGGCTCTCTCTCACATACCTCTGCACGTCAGTCAAATGGACGCACAGCAGCCACAGGGTGGATTACATCACCATGTGTTTGACTAAACAGTGGGAACTGCACTAATGTCACAAACTGGATGTAACTCGAAGTTAAAGTTTTTATTGAGTTTGGAAGGCACAATGTGTTTGAAAGATTTTTTTTTTTTAAGTGATAGCTCAGATAATTTAAAGTGTATTGTGGGAATGTTATGAACAAACATTAGTTTACCTGTTGCAGATGTTTCTTTGAGAGACCTCAGTTTAGAGAAATATTGTGTTATTCTGGGTGGACTGGTGAGCAGATGGTTAATCAGAATGAAGACAAGACCTAAATGGATTTTAAGGATGTGCATTTGAATTGCAAACTCTCTTTGAATTCAACCTGTAATTATTCTCCTCAGTCCAACCTAAATCCTCCACTAGCCACTTCTCCAAACTTAGCATCAATTTGAAGCAGTCTGTGTTTCTCACAACATGTGCTTTTTGTCATTTATTTTGCAGAGCTAATTTATATAGTGCAAGTCTCAGCACAACAAACCATCTATAAAGCAGTGAAAGCTTCTTATTTATTGCCAATCTTAGATGCCACTTTATGATTTAGGACCATTGCCTGTATCAAATTTTAAATGAAAACTGCTCTGTCTAATGAAACAGAGGTGTGCCATTCTGCTAACATGATCCACTGGATCAACATGGAGATGGATGCAGATTTTCTGTCAGTAAAGCTAGTTTTCCATTTGATATCATTTGCAAAATAAACTATGACATCCAATACGTGGCATGTCACACACACACACACACACGCGCGCGCACACACACACACACACACACACACACACACACACACACACACACACACACACACACACACACACAAAGGCTGTGAGGGTTGCATTAATGTACCCATTTCAACTACCCGTAAACTGAAAATTCAAAACACAATAACTTGTCAACTTTTATCCTGCCATTCAAAGGCTTATGCATGCCATCAGTTGTTCATTATATGGTTATTTATATAAAATTATATGGTTATTCGCAGCAGCAAAAAGAAAAAGCACTTTTGATTAAAACTTTGCCACTTCTGGTGGGAATATTTTAATGTTTCTGCTGGGACAACCATGTAATTCAAAACTGACAAGGGTAACAAAGTTGGTAAAGAAGCATTTGGAAAATGTTTATATTGAATTACGACCCACTTTGGTCGTTCACTGCTCAGACTAGCCATAACCTCAACAGTCTAGTCCAAGTTCAACTCTGTTTCTCCAAAGTAATGTCGTTCTACAACAGGTAAGATAATAAATGTCAATATCCTTTTCACAGATTCCTACTTCAAAAGTGCCAGACTATGCCTTTAACAGTGATGGCATAGTTACTTTGTAAAAGTAACTTTGTAAAGTTACTGATTAGTCCTTGAAAAAGTAACTTAATTAAGTTACTGATTACTTGACTTGGAAAGTAACAATTAGATTACAAGTTACTTTAATAGTTACTTTCAGCAGCTAATGACAACAACCTTCTGCCACCTCAACATAAAAATTACATTGAGCTTTGCCAATATTTACTTCATTGAAGTGCATTTTAATGGGAACATCAACAATGTATCTCCTGACATATAAAGTTGAACTTAAAAACTATTTCAGGAACAAAATACATATAAAAAAAAAAAGGTCTTTCTTGACTTCATTAAACGCAAATACAGGTAGTCCTCGACTTACGAACGGGTTCCGTACCTACAAACCGTTCGTAAGTCGATTTTAATGTAAGTCGGAACTCATTATACTGCGCCGCAAACCCGTTCGTAAGTCCGGATTTTTGCCGTAAGTCG
>JARVGQ010000547.1:16920137-16935490 GCA_031762355.1 Hypsolebias martinsi | reverse complement strand
TCTATATATCTATCTATATATCTATCTATATATCTATCTATATATCTATCTATATATCTATCTATATATCTATCTATCTATATATCGATCGATCGATCGATATATAGATAGATATATAGATAGATCGATCGATATATCTATCTATATATCGATCGATCGATCAATCGATCGATATATAGATAGATATATAGATAGATCGATCGATATATCTATCTATATATCGATCGATCGATATATCTATCTATATATCGATCGATCGATCAATCGATCGATATATAGATATATAGATAGATATATAGATAGATAGATAGATCGATCGATCGATCGATCTATGCGCCAATCCAACTTAAGGATCTATGCGCCAATCCAACTTAAGGCAGCAACGCATAACTTCTGTCATTTCTTCCTAGATTTTTTTCCACCCATCTGTCCATCCATTCCTCAGCCTTCTCATATCATTCTTGCCTACAACAACAACCACACATGTCTATCCATGTGCCTTCTCTTGGTTTATTCTTCTCCTTCAACCTGTTCATCTCTCCCATTTTTCGCTCCTTAGTTTGTTGCCATGGTTTCTCTTTCGTAATGAAAGACAACTATACCTACTTTCCTCACACAAGCACACTAAAATCTTCATCACCACCATCCTATTGCCATGCTCCAGGTTATTTTAGGCTTCTGTTTTAATGGCAAACATGTTGTTAGAATTAGAATTAAGTTATACTGTCGAATGTGGCTGAGCCCGTTACCCCATACAGCTATAACTGAGATTTGGCAGCTTTTATTGGGACGATAAAAGGAAGATGGCAGGAATACACCAGGGACCTGTTAGACAGCATACCTTGACATTTTGAGATGTCTGGTGGCATTTTTTTTTCTGTGCTTGGCATACAGGGACAAGGGTACACCTATGTTTTTCATTTGCTCTTAAAGTGCCTTCTTAGTGCAACCGTTTCATTAAAACCAATGAGCATAAAAGTCTAACTGGATGAATATACACAGCTGTATCTAGAAAACTATTTGGCCCTTTTTTTAACCATATTTACTGATCTTGTGCTCAAACTGGAATGTTAACTTTTGCATTCCATCATAAAATGAGTTTATTTTAATGACACGATCATGCAGTTGAATGGCTTTTGTGCACACTTACAAGCACAATTCAAAAATCTTCATTATTCCTGTGAGGCAGTTTTAATTTTGGCTCCAGACTTTCATTTACTTTTAGTGTCAGTGTAATGTCCTGTTACCGTGATTACAGCTGCCCATCCTATCTATAAAAAACACCATTTAAGACATATTGTCTTCCACTTGTCATTTCAACTCTGAGCAAAGAGAACCAGTAACTCGCAAGTTTTTCAAACACAGCCTAATTAAATTTAATAAATCATTCTCCATGTGCCACAGAAACTACAGACTGCTAAAGGCTATTATTATGATTCAAGGCTGCCACTAAGCCTGGAGCCAACAGATAATTAGGTAAAATGACTTTTAAGACAAAAAACTAAAGTAAATAGGACTGATCTCTTTTTTTTTTTTTTTTTTTTTTTTTTTTTTGAGAACTACTGGTATGTGCTCATCTCCTCCAGGCAACTTGCAAAAATGCAAACAGACACACAATTTGCAAGAAAGTCTAAGCAAAAGCTAAAGCCTAAATAATATTTTACCCTAAAACTGAACCACAAAAGTTAGCTAAAACAAAAATAAACCATTTCTGTGGACATGAATTGTTTCCTCTTCTGACCGTGTCAATGATTTCACCACTAAAGGCAGTATTTATTATATTCAGTTGTGGATTATATCAGACTTGTTCTATTCACGCTACAATGTCAGTCATGTGACTTACCCTAATCAACTTTTCTAATTGAAAAATATCCAAATTGTGTCTTTAAATTCAGCAGACTTGTTAGAAATGATTAATTTAGAAAATTACTCTCCATTTCAAACTGGAGTTGTTGCCAATAATTATATGCCTTCTGAAAAGAACAAAGCAAATGTATATTTTTTTTCCTATTCTATAGCTAAAGAAGGATAATAGGAATGATTGGCTCGTGCCTGTGTTGATTATTGTGTTTGGTGAAGAAACTTTAGTAGTAGTTTTAGTAGTATTTCTCAAAAACACAAGTGCCTTGCCAATCTGAAACTGCACTTCTGTACATTTTTGTAAGCACACTCTACGCATACATGTCCACACCTGTTGTTAATAAGCATCCCTAAATACATCTTGAAAGACAACTTGTGAATGAATCCTGGTTATGTGAATGAACATGTCCGAGTAATAAAAATGACATTCAGAGCTGATGAGGCCATAAAAAAAAAATCTAATGGGTGAAAATGCATACTTTTTTATATGCACAAGCACCTGACAGAACATTTGTTACGCAGGAGTACACACCAAGTATTGTGTGACTGGTCAGAATGTTGTGGGTGTATTTATGTGGGAAAGTGGGTTTTCGAGAACGCTGACATTTTTCGCTTCACCTGCTCCGTTGAGGAGCAGCTGAGACGTTACCGTCTTTACAATGGTTCCATCAAAACTTATGAAGTTAGTCAAATAAACTCTTTAAGGCAAGGTAGCATAGGGACAAATCCCCTCCCTACACTGGCTTGGTATTTAGTCGTCTCTTGAAACAGTGGCGATCTCCTTGTGAAAGTTTGCAAAGTAACATTTAACCACAGAAATGCCAGTTTGTCCTTTTCTTCTTTTAGTAAGTTCTTCTCTTCCTCCTCCAACTCATCCATCATCAACTGGAAACGATTATCCATTTTGTTCCAACCTTGCTGTGGCTGTGTTGGTGTTTTTGTTTGTTTGTGACGTATGCTGCAGTTTCTCTTTCATTAAAAGATGTCCATACCAAAAAAAAAAAAGTCTCAAACACAATTTTGCAGAGTATAAAGAAGTCTTTATTCATACTTTAGGTCTTTGTTTCTTTTCAATCACTAACACATTTCATTAATCTGATGTAAAACCTTTTTCAGACATTAGCCCGTTTCACATTTGCTATATAATCATCGCTGCTGCAAAAATTACTTTGTAGACCACAGGAGGGGGTTTTGAGAGTGGTAAATCTTGTAACTGCTTTTTAGTGTATGTTTTGGAGACTTAAAAAAAAAAAAAAAAAAAAAGAAATCTAGTTCAAAAGTTCGTGCTTGCACCATGTCAAGTGATTAGGTGGCCCTAAGGTGAAGCCCGACTCACCTGTTCATTCACTGTAAAGTCAATGTGACCACAAGTGTCATAAACCACCTGACACCACTGATGAATGTTGCCTGAGCTATTGAAACAGATTGTAGCCACTAACTGATTGGAATTGTCTGTTTTTCTTTTTTTTTCAATGGTTTGGACAGATTCAACAACATTTTTAACAAACTATATATTTTTTTGTTATAAAGAGATTATGTGGACGCATCTTCTTAATCAAAATCTACAAGTCTAAATGGTTCATGCTTGATATTGAAGTCCCTACTGACCCCAGAAAAGAAAAAAATAAATAAAACTAATGAATTAATTCATTTTTGGAGAAGAAATGTGTTTAATTTTAAATGATTTGATGAGCTAACAGATAATCCCAGTAATAGGCCAAAATGGGTTTTCCTCCTTTTTAAAACTTTCATTTTCGTTATAGCATTTTAGTTAAATGCGGTTTTATATACCTTTACATTGCAGCCAATTTTAAATCCAGTGGTTATTTTAATATAATTCTGTTGTTATTTGGAAATAATTAGGTCAGGATTAAACCATTTTTTAAACTGTGGTTGTTCAAAGATATTTATACATATTAAGTATTACTGATTAGATATTATTAGCCAGGTCTCTCTTGTAAATGAGTCCTCGAGGCTCAATGGGCTTAACCTGCCTAAATAAAGGTTGAATGAAAAAAGGTTGAATGAATTGATTAATAACGTTTCAACAGGATCCCACTTTAACGGTTTTAACTTTACCTTTAATGTTATGCCAATCTGTTTACAGTGCTACTGTTTTTACTATTATTGATACATCAACTGATAACTAACTGTTGGAGTGTCTGAACCCTTCAGTGTTTTATCTTCTCCCTTAGATTTTTTTTAGCTCCATCTCATTACATCACCCTTTTCCAGGCAGTCGTTTGATTTGACATTTTCCCTCTATCATAATTCTTACATTCCTCCATCAGATCATTCGCTGTACCACTTTTCTTCCCATTTTTTGCACATTTTTTCCCCCTCACACATTTCTACTTCCTCACTTTTCTTTTTCTTAAATTGAAAAATGTGAATAATGGGGACACAAATGTCTCTCAAGATAATTGCTCAGCCTAAGGCCTATGAAAAAAAAATCTGTGAGATTGGGTGGGAAAGAGATGGGAGGCAAAAGAAGTCTGTTGAACACTGATGAGTAAATAAGTGCATGAAGCAGTCAATAGAAACCAAGACTGAGTAATGAATCCCAACACAACTTGTATCAATAAAAAGGCAGGGAGAATTTGAAAGTCAGGAGGGATTCTGGCCAAACGAAGCATGAAAGAATATGCAAATAATTTTGTATTCATTTTTTTTTTTTAGCTGGCCAGCCCAGTAGCTAATATAGGTTATTCTCTGGATGCAAAATTGAAGATCTGTCTTTCATCTAAATTCTAAGCTTTCTTTTCTTTTTTTTTTTTATTTTATTTTTTTTTTATTTAGCTAGTGAATATCTGAAAAGAATTGACAAATCTGTCCATGCTGCTTAGTGATAATGTCCTTGACATTATAACAAAATGCAGTGTTCTCATAAAACACGTTATGCTGTATGACATGGACTATAGCATGTGTAAATGGCAGATAATACAATTCATTCAAATGGGCTGGCCTTTGTTTGGTTGTATTGGAACAGGTATTGAACCAAAATTTGGTTTGGTAATTGCTTTGAGTTATCTCCAACACCTGCTCTGAGAGCTAACTGATTGTGGTAGGTTCTAGTTTGAACTTTGGCACCTTGACCAAAAGAAGGTCTAATTTATTGTAGTTATTTATTTTTTTCTATTTTGGACTTTTCCTCTGTCGCTTCTGTTTGAAATTAACCACAATTCAAAATATTGTACTGTGTCTGGGAACACATTCAAAATTAATTTTAGCATTTCTGTTTTTATGCTGCATAATTCCCCCCTCCCCAAGTGTCTCATTTCTTTTTCTAAATCTTTCACTCTGCTCTCATAGATTTTCCCACTCTCGTCTTCACCTAGCTTGCCCTCTGCCTCGTTCACTCCCACTCCCCCTCTTTATCAGAAGAGACTCTTTCTAAATAGAAATTCTCTTCCTGTCTCCATAGATTTTTTTTTTTTGACAACCCAAGTCATCCACTGAGTACAGGCGCTGCCTAGAGCAATGTGCACTCTATTCTTCTGTACCAAGAACATTATTCCATTTTCTTTAAACATAGCCATCTCCCCTGCTGTTTGTGTGTGTCTTATTTTAGGCATCAAGAAAGTCCATGTGAGCTCACTTCCTTAAGGCTGCACCATCATCATACATAATTTTTACAGTATGTAGTTGTTAAGCAAAACAGTCTGTTTGATCTTTGTTGTTATTGTTGTTTGTTTTCACAGATCTTTTTAGATGCCAACACCATCAAACTGGGAAATATTCCCCTTGGTAGCGCTGTAGACCCACTGGAAGGAGCACCTGCAGGCACCACCTACACCAAACAGACTGTTTATGAGCTGTGTGCCTGCGCTAACGGCAAGCTCTACCTGTCCCCGGCTGAGAAAGGCTCCACCTGCCAAACCACCAGTAACTTTTGTCTCTGGAGCTGAAAACGAGAAGATCGCAAACAGACTGGGACATGCAGACTCAAAAAGTATGAAGCTAACGCTAGCCAACAGACTACAAAATCAACATGGGTTGTGCAATGGACAGCAGTTGAGGCCAGATAAAAAAGCTGAATCAACGTGGACTAAAGCATGGCAAGAAGTTCATGCACGTTCTGCAATCAAATGGCATGGATAAGAACTCATCTGGAAGTTTTAAAGACTGCGGATTAGCTAATGCAAGCTAAAAGACTGGGTCATCATGGACCACAAGAGGTCATTGCAGCACACCAACCAAACTAATAAGAACTGGTCAGTGGCCAGTTCCTGGAAAACGGATGGAGGACTTGATACAAAAAAGTTGATTTTGTACTGGGACAACTCGTGGACACAAATGGGCAGTCCTATTTTATGACTCTTGTTGGTTGCCTGTCCTTTTTTCAGTTGCTGCCAGTACTATAGAGCTTGAACGTCACAAAGATTGCTCTTGGGGATTTACTTTGGGTGTTAACTGTTTGACCAAAATATTAATGGAAACAAGCTCCTGTATTTTTATTTTTTTATTTTATAAGGATCAATAGAAATGATTATGAATTGCAAATCCTGCAAGGGAATAAATTGAATTAATTTGTTAGTTGGCGACTGTAAGAGACAGAAACAAATGTTCGCTCAGCCCGATGGGTAGCTAATAATTAAATCAGACAATGTGTTTGTCTTATGGGAAGCTGAGGCTACCTAACAGACCAATCTATACCAGAAAGGCCTTCCCCCTCTTCCCTATCCTTTGTCTTTAAACCCAACATTGTTACGTGATCCTTCTGCATCAGTCGAAACTTGGATTATGTCCTCCAGTCATGAGTTTTATAGGATAACTAATGCAAATAATTGTGCTTTAGCCTTTTATTCACTAGCATTTTACCCTCATTGTTCTTTTCAGATCTTCTATATTCACTTCCATATCTTTATTTTTAAATCAGATCATTTATGGTTTCTTTTATTTTTGTTTTGATTCTGGTTATGTATCCACACTCTGAATTTTAACACTCCACATTGCCCAGATTGTGCTTTTTATGTCTATGCACCAAATAGGACAAAAACTGAAGAAAAAAAAAAATTGGTCTGTCCATTTTGCTATGGAACTGGTTTAACAATTTATCTTTGACATAACAGTTGTACCTGTTGCTGTTTTCTATCTACTCAGTTTGGCTCATACCAGTACTTTAACTTAAATTCTGAAACAACTTTGTGTATGTACAGTATATAAAAGGCTCTTTATTTTTATTTTTTATTTTTAAGTAAATGCTAATTATTTAAAAAAAAAATACAAACGTAAGGTTAAACTTTTTTTTTTTTTTTTTTTTTTTTTTTTTTTTTTTGTGAAACACCCTATCAGTCATAGGTGAGCTCATCCCATTTTTATAATTATAATTATACTCATCCAGTGTTTTCCTCTAAAAATACATTTTTTTATATTTTATATAAAATACATTTGGCTTATTTTAATCAAGTCTTTGTCTTCCTTCTCAAACATTAATAAAATAGTGCTCTTTGTGCTCACCTTTCTATTTAGTCATTTAACTTTTCGTTATCTAAAGTATATTTACCATTTAACTCTTCTTGCTTACCTTCCATCTTCATCCTCTACTTCTTTTCCATCAGTTCAAAATTATTTTCACTTCCTATCTCATCAATCATCTCTTGCCCATCAATCATTAAATGACATATCTTGATGTTGTCTCCACATCCTATTTGTTATATCCCCATGCTTTACTCTCCTCTTGACATCCCAAGCTTAAATATCAGGAAATCTATTCCCCTATTGTTACACCACAATCCTTTAAAAAAAAAAAAACACCGGGCGCATAACAATAGAAGTTAAGAAGCTCTAACATTTTTTAACATCTAGGATCCGAGGAATTGGCCTCCAGTAAGTCAACTTTGAACCCAATTTCCACAATCGCTAAAAAAATAAAAATGATAAAGTAAATCAGCATATGTGTGGTGAAAACCTTTTGAAAGAAAATGGAAGGATTGTGGTTGTTTGTGTGTGGAATACGGCCCTGAGGCATTTTTCTTTTTTAAAACTAAATTATCCGCAGGTGCCTTTGCTGCTGTTGGTAAAAGCACATCACAAACTCAAGATTCACACTACCCTCAGTGGACCATCTGCAAGTGTCTCTGAACTATCTATATAATCAATCTACCTACCTATCTATTTGCTTTTCTCTTTTCCCTCGTGTCATTATTTCTTGGGTTTGAAATCCTCTCAGAATATTCACCTAAAACAGAATAATTCAATCTTGGTTTAACGATTTGATTTTAATTTTCTGATGTGTTCCCTTATGGTTTTATTCTTGGTAATAAAAAAGCACAAATAATGCCATGTATATATCAATACCAATAAAATACAAAATAAAACAATATTGTTTTTAAAAAAGACTTTCTTGATGTCTTGTATTTTTTATATTATTTTTAAATTTAAAAACTTGGTAAAAAAAAAAACTTGGTTAAAAAAAAAAAAAGGTCCTCTGGTCATGTCCAAGGTTGAGTCAAGTCTTCTGCGGGATTCTTCTTCGAATTAGAATTCATCCAAAGGACCTGATTCAAACTTGTTAGAGGTCCTCTGGTACAAAGCAAATAAATTTTATGTAAACTGTTATGATACCAGTATAATCTGTTTATTTTCCATTGAAATGGTTTATTTTAGGTGCACATGGTGTTTAAAGGCTAATAAAGGCTTGGAATGTCAGTCATAGCAAGCCTTTTTGAATAACAGGTAAAAACTGGCATCAATCCTCAAGTCCCAGAAATAAATCATAAGCAAAACATTGTTTTGTACTCTTAATTTTCAAAATTAAATAAATTGCCATATGTATAATTAAGAAACTAGTACATTTGTGGGCAAAACTAAAATAAACTTACTAAGTGAAATTGGGCATTGGTATCAGTTTAATAAAACTGATGCAGCACATTTCAATGATTTGTGATGCAACACACTGAGATTCAATGTAATAAGAAACAAGTATATGTGTTTACCATTCTTTCAGTAATCTAACAATGAAATGCAAAACACATTTTCCAGGTTATATATAATAAAGCACAAATTAACCTTTTTGTCCTGGAATATTGGTTGACTTTAGCCCTGTTCACACAGGATTAGTTTTACCTAGGGACCACATGTAATAAATAAATTGCTCCCCATCGTCTGCTTTTTATGTGCGCATTCGCACGGGATAACCAAAATCTGAGATTTTGCTGAAATTTACGGACATATTCCGGACATGTTAACGCGCTGCGTATTGCGTAACATCTGCTAACACCCGACCATTACAGGTCAATAGGCTTTTGCTGGTCCGGGACACAAAAATTATTTATGCACTCCAATGCAGCTTCCATTACAAACAGCAAATGAAAATGCACCTAGGAAACAAAAAAAAAAAATGTCTAATTACGTATCGGATCCTGCTCATTTCTGTACAAATCACAGAGATATTTGCATTGGATTAGTATTATGACAAGACCTCAGGAGTTCAGCAAAATATAGTAGGTAATTTGCGGGGGAATTTTTACTTACAAATTACTGATATGGCCGATTCGCATGGGATTAACAACAGCCAATCTCTGTAATTATTACAAATTGCATGTGGTCCCTAGGTAAAACTAATCCTGTGTAAACAGAGCTTTTAATTCAGTGGTTATTGCCATGGAGTCTCATAATCCTGAGGCAGCCGGTTTTAGCCCAGGTTGCACCAAGAAGAGAATATGGCAGAAAGCAACTGTCAAAGTTGTCAAGTGAATGTGCTCGCTGTGGCAACCCATGAAGATGGAAGCAACACAAACTTAAAATAAAAATCGAAGCACACTTTCAGAGTGTTTGTTGCCGTTTATACAGGTGCAGCTGCAGTTTTTTATATAAACTAAGTAGAAAATAATACTTAACAGAGTTGGACTGAAAAAAGAGTGTATGCTACATTGAAACATATTAGCTCCATTCATCCTGCACAAACATAACTTTTTTTGTCTACTTTTCAGGGTTTTTTTTTTCCCTGTGATTTAAATAGATTGGATTTTATTGGGACAAAGGTGTAATAAACCAATAAATATACAGTAAGTGCATTATCAAAACTGCTTTGGTGCAGGGCAATTGAGGGAGTGGTGGCACAGAAGTTAAAGAAGGCGAGCCTGTGATGGGAACATCGCCGGTTCAATTCTCCAGACTGGCGATATCAAATGTGGGTGGGAAAGGTGAAACACCCACACCTGCCTCCACCCCCATTTGCCCCACTCTGGGCACTTGAACAAGGCACTGAACCCCCCCACCACCTGCTCCCCTGTGTGCCCTATATAGCAGCTCCCTGCTCCACACAGAGGGCTGTGGTAGCTTGGTGGACTTGGTTGCATCAGGAAGGGCATCCAGCATAAAATCAATTGCCAACTCTTCATACGTATTAGTTCTTTTTTTTTAACCCCTGAAGAAAGGAGAAGCCGAAATATGGAGAAAAAAAAATTGGTGCAGGGCAACACTATGCTTATGTGTCCATGCAATGGAACAAGTAGGTTAATCTTCAAATCACTACTCAAATATATTTACCTCATTCATTGTTGGTACTATACAGATAGTCAAATGGCTGTAGGAGATGAAGAAAAAATAATTCTGAAGATCTGTATTGAACTCTGATGTAAATGAATGAACTGCTCCCTACCATGGTCCCGTTTTTGTTTTTGCAGTCAGTTCGTGTTGTTTTAATCAAGCCCTGTCGATTTACACAAACACATGCATACAGCAGAGGTCACCTTGGCAGTGAGGATGGCTTCCAGTAACTGCTCTTGTTAGGCTTAGAGAATGAGAGCAGCCTGGTGTTGCCGTAGTTATGCCAGCAAAGACTGCACTGGCCTGAGGTGTTGGTTCTCTCGCCATTGAAAATCAGTGACGCTGTGGTTCTGTGAAAAGGATCAGACAGGGTCTTGTTTTTTATTTTTTATTTATTTATTTATTTATTTATTTATTTATTTATTTATTTATTTATTTATTTATTTGTTTGTTTGTTTGTTTGTGGGTGCGAGGTCTTACTGGCAAACACGGACATAAATGACTTGCATGTTCAGTAATTAGATCATACAACCTTTTTCCATGTGCGCTTCCTCCCAGTCAGTGTTATTGTAATCTGTCAGTGGACAAGAAGAGGAATAAACTCTTAGAAAGACAATAAGTCCATCATAGTTGCTCAAAATAATTGATCTGAAATGTGCTTTTGATTTTTAAGGAAATTTAGGTGTGAGATAATGGTGTTTGGGATGAGAACATGTTTTAAATCATAGCCTATGTGTATGCCTAATGAGCATATGACCTTTACTTTGTGCTGATCTGAGATAACGAAAAATATGCATACAATAGTTTTAAATTTGCTTGTTATCTGTGTGCATATGTGTATGCACACGTACTGTATGCACAAAGAGATATGAAAAATAAACAGGCTAACAGAAACTAAAGGTAAAAGTGCAATGTAGCTGTAAAGGACTAGATAAAAATAAGGCCATAATCCAAAACTGCAACCTTCCTGGGGCACTGACAAGCACAATGTTTTATCATTTTAATGATATGGCCAAGACACAGACAGCCGATATACAGCCACCACTAACATTCATTTACCCATTTTTCTCTGCAGGACTCAGGGCGACGCTGGTGTCTACCTCCAGCGGTCATAGCATGAAATGAACAATACCACTAAACATAGACCAAGTAATAAATGACAGTCATAAATGCCTGAATGCAGATTTTAACCTGAAAAACAGTAATTACTAAAAGAAGCAAATGACAAGGTTTGCAGAATTAGTTGCTGGATTATATAATGAATTAGTGACCCTTTTTAAGAGGGAAGATGAACTTTATAAATCTGTTATTGGACCAATGTGTGAAGAATTTCCTGTAACAAAAAATAGAACAATTTCATAAAGGACAAAATCTATGAATCATCTAAATGCTAGGGATGAGCATTTGAAGCAAAAACTATGTGTCTGTTAATTGTTCTACATTTATTAGAAATTTTGTACGGGACTATTATACAGCAAGTTGTAGCTCAACAACAAACTGTTTAAAGGCAGAAAAAGTTTGTTGAAAGTTAATCTTTGTGTTAATCTTTGCTGCCACTTAAGGATTTCACATAGTTACTTAATTCATGTCTTTTGCTCAAAAATGACCATGTCCACAAGTTTGAATAAAATATTACTTTCCTCACCACTTTCTTCAGCTGAGAAACCTCTAATGTGATGCTTCCAGTACAGCGATGGGGCCTGCTGCTAATTCTGCTAGGGAATGTTATTTTCTTGCATTTTCACCAGTCCCCTGGATCAAATTGGAGGGGCGTGCAAGTATTCTGGCAGTAAAGCTGAGCTCACCCATGGCTATAGTTTCCACTTTATAATCTTTTCAAAATGAGCTGTGATGGCAGAAAGATGCTGGGGACATTTTGAGTTATTTTGTATTAAGTTCCTTTCAGGTTTGGGGTTGGATGGTAGTGACTGGAAATTTATATTAGCAACCCACTTGGTATATCCTTGGCATTAAAATGAAAAATTGTCAAATTTTAGAAGACTTAGAACATTCAAAAATCACTGCCAATATTACATGGTTATTCTGTCAGAAATATGGTGATATTCCAGCCTGATGCTGGTGAGCTAATGGATCTTTTTCCAGTTATTAATGATCAAATGTAAAACCGGGCACAACACGCTTCATTATCATACTGTAGCTTTTTCCAGTTGGCATTCAACTCTGTTTGTACAATGTCTTACACCTGCTTTTTATTGACTTTTACATACAAACATATTTACACTTTTTTTTTTTTTTGTACAAATGTATTTTGCATTGTGAGCGCGACGTGCAATGTTGGTATTGGAATGACTGCAGAGCACAGAAACATATGAACACTGTTAGTGTATTTCAGTGAACCAGAAGTAGGCATGATACTACCTAGATCACAATACATAACTCTTTGGAGCATGCATATTAGTAACTAAAAAGATCAATAACAAGATGCTGCTGCCATTATCTGCACAAGTTATAAACTATTTTACTACACAAATTGTGATTATGATTGATAACAAAACAGAAGCTAATAAAACGGTCTTCAAATAAACTACTATGAAATATTTGACATTGCAGTTGTTTTAAGATGGGAGCATACCGCTTTGTTCTTGGTCCTGGTTGGACTATACATTAGCTTGTTGCTCTTGTCCAAACTAAACTTTACTTCTCTGAACAGAGGGCATTCAAGGAGCCATCTACAACAGATAGTATACTAATCATTGGCAAACTTTCCACAAAACCTTACTTAGCTGAACTGCTTTAACCTGACTATGTAAAATAACCATGTTTTTCTACCCTGACAACATGTTCATATATACTTTGTAAGAGAAGAGTTGTAGAATGCCTTTTTTTAAAAGTGTGATTCAGACTGTGTGAGTTAATCTGTTACCACCACATAGTCCAGACCCCTTTGAATAGGATGTACAGTACAGGTAGTCCTCGACTTACAACGTAGATCCATTCTCACGCAGCGTCGTAAACCGAATTTGACGTAAGTCGGAACGTATGTAAATACATGTGACGTACCTGTTTTACCAAATGCGTAAACCAATTTTCAACGTAAGTCCATCGTAATGACCTTCCTTTTCCTTGATGCAACGCCATCAGAAGAGTCCTCCTTGCATTTTGGGAGCCATAATGAAGGGCTAATGAAGAGCTAATGGCCTACTGGGATCCTAGTGACGCCGTCCTCATCCGTACAGTACTGTATTCCTCCGCCGCTGCACCGCGTACTGTATTCTTTCACCGCTGCGCCGCCGTGTTACGACGTTTAACGTCATAAAACCGACATAAAAACAGACGTAAAAAACGATGTAAAACCGACATAACTGCGTAACGTGAATAAGGGAGATGCGTCGTAACACGAGACCGTCGTAACACGAGACCGTCGTAACACGAGGACTACCTGTATTGGTGAAAACTGAAGGCACTGACGTCACCTCCAAAATACCAGACTTTGGCAACCACTGATGGAGTTTTAGACAAAAACAAATGACACATTTAACAAGCTTATTAAAATTATGATTTTTAGATTTCAGATAAATACTGGTGTCTGCTGTTTACCCATAGTTTACAAACATATTTAATATTTTTCCTTGAAGTCTAAATTTAAAAATCACATCATTATTATTGAATTAAACTCTTAAATTCTTGAGTTATCATGCACAAATAGAACAAGTCACCTGGACAAACTTGTACCACTGAAAAAAGTATTTTATTGTAGGAATAAATGTTTTCTGCTCATATTATTTAAACATTAACATGCACTTGCTGTTTTCCAGTTTGTGGAAAAGAACTAATCTACTGCACATGGGATGCAGCTTTTCATCTGTACCCATTGATTTAGCTGTTAAAAAACTGTTGACCACTGTGATAAAATGCCACATGGGTGGGAAAAAACCAGTTTGCTCTGTCACAAAGCAGGTACTTTTTAATTTGAAAAAGGGAGAGACTTGGTGCTGGGTTTGCCTCAACTTACTTCAGAGGTTGCAAGGTAAATTGTAACACCAGTCCTCACATCTCCTACATTAATAATTTCTCTCTCTGGGAGGTCAAATAAAAGACAAAGTAGGGACAAAGTACCGGTACTGTGGGGATTGTATGTAAAACAAAACACCCCTTTAGGGTTGTTTTTTGTGTGCAAGTTTATTTCTGTTTTTGAAGCGTCAAAGCAGGAAAGTGATATTAAAAAAGCCTCTTATTTCATTAATCACCTTGCATGTGGTTTGTTTGTGCTTCACTTCGTGGGTTTTTCACAGTTATAATTGGCTCTGTGGCACTTGTAACACAGTTACCACCAATTACAACAGGGTACCAATTATCTGTGCTTGTGTGTAGATCAGTAATGACTTTAGGGTAAAGCCCACAGAGTTTGAATCAATTTTGCTGGCTATGTAAAAGTGATTGTGATTCATTATGAGTACACCCTCTTGTGACTGAATAGTAATTTGTGTTTTCATCTTTGCTTCATTAGAAGTCATCAGGCCTTTGGTCAATACCATCAACCAGGGGCACACAGCAAACATCTTCGATGAAGACCAAAAAAATGTTTACCTTCCATCTTCTGGCAATCCTTTATCCTGTGAAATGTTTTAGGTAATAAAATACCTTATCAGCAAAACATGGCATCCTTGTCTGTTGATGCTTGTTTTGTTTAAAAAATAAGTCAATATGTCCACAGTTAAAAGGTTTTGTTTACCTCAATTTTACAACCGCGGCACGATATAAAGTCATGCATTCCTGTCAATTGGAGGTCACTAGAAATTGATGTTGCATTGGTGTGTAACTTTGCCAAAAACTGTTGGACTACTTAATTTTCTCTGGTTCTCTCCCCAGCTTGACCAGTGATAACGTTTTAGTTTATGTCGCCGTTAACCACTGGTTGTTCAGGTGGTGTTCTGAAAACAATGTGGACTATGTAAATAACCGTAGGGCTTTTTGGGAAAAACCTGGTCTGATGCGGAGAGATGGCATTCATCCCACTTTGAGTGGAGCCGCTTTTGTTT
>JARVGQ010000547.1:16743575-16755391 GCA_031762355.1 Hypsolebias martinsi | reverse complement strand
ATACAGGTAGTCCTCGACTTACGGCGCCCTCGACTTACGGCAACTCGGACTTACGACCGCCTCCCCAGTGACGTCATTACACCTCCCATTGACTTTCTGTGCAGTATTTTATGTTTTTTTTTTTAGGGTACTGTGTTAGCTAACTGCTTGGAAATACAGTACTGTACATGTTTAAGTTACAGAATGTACGCTTGAAAAAAACGTGTTTAAAATGCCGTTTACCGTTCTTTTTCCCACTTAACGGCAAAAATCCGGACTTACGACAGCCATGTGTAATGAGTTCCGACTTACATTAAAATCAGGTTACGATCGGTGCGTAGGAACGGAACTCGGATCGTAAGTCGAGGACTACCTGTATGTGGCTACTACTACTGAAACAATGAGTAGAACATACTCATTTTAATGCTATGCTTTAAAAACAAGTTGGATATTTGATTTTTCTGCTATTTAGAAGAATCACGAGACTCGTAGTCCTTTTTTTTATATATTTTTTTTATATACACGTAAATAATTTGGTAAAAATTCTACAAACTATTGTTTCTTCTTCACAATAATCTGGTGTTTTCGTTGTTCCTAAAATGTCAAAATATTAATAAATGTTAAATCATTAAACATTTTTAAGTTTTATATTGTCGCCCCAACTGACCTGAAAAGCCCCCACTAACAAATGTAAAGTGGTCCTCAGGTCAACAGCTGAAAATCACAGTTGTAGCAGAGTTTTTGGCTCTGGACACGTTTAGTGAACGAAGGGTCAGAAATGGCTCCTTTGATTGTAAACGTTGCAGACCACTGTTCTAGATAATTAAGAATTCAGTCTATAATTCTGTATAGAGAAAAAAATGCATCACTATCAACAAAATATCCTGATGCTCATTAATCCTGGTAGATAAATATCAAATCAACAAAGAAGAATCCATCCAGAGGACCTGACGCAGTCCTACACTTAGTCTATGCATGTAAAAGACCTGAAATATATTTGAACTACATCTTAATGTATCTTATTTTTCACATCAGGTTTGGTGACGGTTACACCATCATCTTGCGGGTGGCGGGGCCGGACCCAGACCTCCAGCCGGTGATGGAGTTCATCGAGCGGGAGCTGCCTGGGAGCACGTTAAAGGAGAGACACCGCAACATGCTGCAGTACCAGCTTTCCTCATCTCTCACCTCCCTCGCCCGCATCTTCTCCCTGCTCTCTAAGAACAAGGAGGCTCTCAGCATAGAGGACTACTCCGTCTCTCAGACCACTTTGGACCAAGTAAGCAGAATGCTGGGGGATGTAAAGGTCATGGATGTTTTTCACTTACTAATGCCAAATAATTTGGAACCATGTGTGTGAGTTGGAGTTGTTTTGTCTGAGCGGAGTGGAGCCTGCGCACCTGGAAAGCAGAGTTGTCTTGACCTCTTCTTTTCTGATAAGCGTTATGAGTTGAGGCTGCTTTATGCGGTCATCGAGCAGACCTTGGAGACGTAGCGCCATCCAACATCTCGAATGCGGTTTTGTCAACGCAAGGTTAAACCTGGGTTGACAAGATCTTCTGCTTTTTCCTTGCGTGGCTTATTTATTTAATGAGTTGATGATAGGATCATTAAAGTATCCAGCACAGAACCATTGATGTTCAAATTCACTACTAATTTGTTTACTTTTTGTGCTCAGGTATTCGTCAATTTTGCCAAGGACCAAAGCGATGAGGACCACTTGAAAGACGTCCACATGAGTAAGCGAGAAGCCGTCGTGGTGGACCTTTCCCAGCTAAACTCTTTCCTCATGGACAGCAAGACGAGGGAGAGCTGTGTCTGACTGCACACGATCAGTGGGAGTTGTTACGCTTCACTCACTCCCCCCAAATTTCAAAACATGGACCACTAACTTGTGGAAAGGGGGGGGGGAGGCAAACTGTTCATTTTTTATTTCTATTTTTTTAGTCTTTTTTTAATTGTCCTTGTCATTGGACCTGCACCTCATCGCACAGCCTCATGCGAAGGCAACCGCTGCGGGTATCATGACAGACACTGAAAACTCAATGCAAATCAATGCAAGAAATATAAATATATAAATATATGTAAGGTATGTAGTCATGTGAGGGCTGGAGACTGGTGCTTCTCCTTCACGAGGTGGACTGGAAGAAAGAAGACGCTTGAAGTGACAGCAGGATTTGAATTCCTCTGGAAGGTCTGGTTACCCACTTAAGGACGTTACACGTGGAGGGAGTAGAAGGAAATATCAATTTCATCCCCATTCCTCAAAGTAGTCGCAGTAGTAGACGGTGCACATGCTACGCTGTAGAGTTTGTGACGTTAACCCTTCACTGCCAGCTGCTGAAAGATGGACTGACGTCGTTTTTATTTAGGGTCGAACCGCTCAGTTTCTATTTGTTACCAAGTTTTTTTATAACTCGATGGTTCAAAGAAAAGACACGACGAAACTCAACCATTTAAAATCCTGTTTCTGTCACAAATGTGCAATCATTGTGTTAATTTGTTTTTTACTAATCTGATGATTCTTTTAGGCAAACATATTTAAGTTGTTCTCTTTGTTAGTTTTTTTGTATAATAGCTCAGACTGCTAACCAAGTTGTTCTTTCTGGTCATCGTTGTTCTTGGTGTCCTTAACATTTGTCCAGCACAGTGCCTAATACCGGTGGAGAATCAAATCTGAGCACTCCATTAAATACAACAATGTACGTAGGCTGCCAAGGAATTTATGCGACCAGTACTGAAATGCATAAAAGCAAATATTTTATTATTATGTTTTTTTATTTGTGAAAAAAAAGCTTTTTTTTTTTTTTTTGGTCTCGTTCAGTGTCAGGCTCCAAACATACGTAAAAATATTGTGGCTCTTAGATGTTCGTTCTGCTTTTACTGCTTTTACCCATACTGCCCTTTTCGAATGAAGACTGATCAGAACGAACAAGCGTGGGTTGAAGGTTTCTTTAGAATTTAGATGTACCATGAAAGTATACTGCATGCTTCCCACTCGGCTACACACGATGGACTATCAGTGCTTTTATGTGTGTGTGAGCCAACGCATGCTATAGGTGTGTGTTTGCAGATGGAGGACAGAGCTCTGCTGTATTAGTCTTGGGATTTTCTGGCACATTTCGAGTCTAAAATCAAATTGTGGTTTTTGGAACGTGACCGTTACGAGGGCGAAGAGGGAGCACGTCAAACCTGAACCAGTACCAAGATGGATGTTCTTTGTAGTAGCATTTAGTTGGGTGAACTAACAGTGTATGTGCCAAACTGAGCTGAGCTCTGATTAACCAGCACGATCCTGAGCAGACGAGTGTTTTTTATAAAGTCTAACTCGTCCTTTGATTCATCCATCAGCTCAGTTCTCCCAAAAAAAAAAAAAAAAAGGCTCATACGGTAAAACACTTATTCGACTGCGAGTTCATTCTAGACTGTGGAGACGCTGCCAAAATCGAATCTTTGCCTGTAAAACTGCAGGTTGACTTTTGAGATGAATAAGCCAGTCTGAACAAGAGTAAATTAAACTGTGCTTGAATACTTTATAGTCCAAAAGAAAAAGAGGAAACAATCATATCCAGGGTTGAAACAGATGACGGATCGTCGTTACAGGTGCTCTCTCTCTCTCTCGTGCAAAATCTTTTAAGGGGTTTGCATTATCTCTGGGATCTACTACCTTCCACCAACAGAGGATTTAATTGTTATCCTCCACAACCCCTTTTTGTGTCTTTTATTAAAAAAAAAAAAAAAAGAGCACTTTACAGGCTTAGCAGCCTTTAGTTTCCAGCATTTAGATGTAGGGGTTTGCAAATGACGTAAAATAAAGATCTCTGCACTGGACAAACACGAGAAGCGTTCGAGCTTATACCACTGCAGGAACGATTTTTTTTTGCTAGAAACTTGAAAAACAGGAGCAAAATCATTTGCGAGTAAGAGAAACGTGATTTGGTGAAGTATTGAAAGGCGGAGGGACACGAGGAGAGAACAGCGTTCAGGTGGTGATTTTTCTCTTCTTGTTCTCGATGATATTGTTCGTTTACATTTTTGAGTATTACAACTGTTTGAGTCTGTTACCCATTGTGCATAGCTATTCTTTACATTATTAAAAATTCAAATGTTTTGAAAAAAAGAAAAAGGACTTGAATGTTTGTGTGTCCGAAATTTCTTGCGAACAACTGAAACAATAAAATTTTTGGAAAGTAAATATTAGGTGTACCTCTACAACTAGAATGCTTTTTCAATCCAGTTCAAGGTGTCCGTCACAGCTAATCCACTTTTAGCCAACACAAAAATGGCAAAAACATGTAATAAATAAGTTGAAAACAAATATTGAGCCAAAATGTTGATGTGGAAGTAGCATTATCTTTAAGGTTTGACCGTAAAAGGTTTCGCAACGTAACTTTAAATTACCGGTAATGTTCTGGTACGATTCCTTCGTTGTTGATTTATATTACATGTTTTAATTTATTTTGATAAAATAGTAGACAAAATCGGTTGCTTTAATCATATATCAAATTCAGAATTGAATTAAAAATCCTACTTCTAGCCTACAAAGCCCTCAACAACCTAGCTCCATCTTGTATTTGAGATCTTATTGTTCCATATTTTCCTAACAGAGTGCTTCACTCTCAGACTACAGGTTTACTTGTGGTTCCTAGAGTTTCCAAAATCAGAATGGGAGGAAGATCTTTCAGTTATCAGGTTCCTCCAGTTTCTGTCCATGAGGCTGACACATTGTCCAGTTTTAAGACTGGGCTTAAGACTTAGCTTTTTGATAAATCCTATAGTTAGAGTTGGTTTGTTATGAGACTTACTGGAGGACAAATTGACCTCAGATCTTAAAATGAAGTGTTACAATTGAAAAGTTTTAATTTGACACTATTTCTATCTTAACGTGATTCTCGACCTGCCATTGTGTATCTGTTCCTCTCAAACCCAGCCGGTTGAAGCAGATGGCCGCTTGTCCTGAGCCTGGTTCTGCTAAATGTTTCTTCCTCATGAGGGAGTTTTTTTTATTTCCACTGTCTCCTTCATGCTTGCTCAAGATAAGAGTCTGTGATGGACTTAAAGTCAAAGCAGTCTGCTCCTCAGGTAAATAATGTTAAATTATTATTTTTATATATGAATTTTTCTGTTCAATGCCCTGAGACGACTTCTGTTGTGACTTGGAACTATATAATTAAACTAAATTGAATTGAATTTAAAAACCAAACATTCCCTGTAGTTGAATGGATCCGGTCTCCAGTTGTTGAAATTAAGTAAACAATAATAGTTTAGAAATTTAAAGTCTATAGATTATTGATTATTCTCCTTGATGGGTTTTCCAGCCCCCTTGTGCCCTCGATGAGAGTTGAGGGTTAAAGTGCACCTGCACCCTAAATGAATAATTGATTATTTTAGAAGATTTCTTTTGATTTTTTCATTGTTTCACACTAAGAAGAAGTGGGTTTCAGGCGTACTTCAAAATATATTCAATTAACTCAAATGTAAGCACCTAACCCATCAAAAGCTAACAAATCCATCTGTTTACTGTATGTTGGTGAGTGTCGTGTTTTACAAGGTGTGCAGAGTTCGACCATAAAAATAAGATAAGCAAACTCCAAACTAAACATTAACCAGTTCTGTCACGAACTTGAAATTCAAATGGCAGTTAAAACAAATTATAATTTAACAAAATTCGTATAAACAAAAGACTCTTTACTAAACTGATTCATATCAGCAGTGAGCCATGTTACACCTAGGTGTCCTGCCTGAATTTATCCACTTTTTAAAACTGCGGCTACAAAAACCTTCAATAATACAGAGAAACAAAGAATAATATGGTGCTGCTCAGACAGGTGTCTCACATGGCGAGAATGAATGAATGCCGTTACTGAAGCAAGAAATCCAATGAACACAATTCAACAAGTTTCCTTCCACTGCATCTACAGCTGCACCACATCCATTGGTAAGGATGTATCAGGAATGATCTGACAGTTGTGTAGATTGTGAAGAGGGTGGGTCCTAAGACTGAGCCTTGTGGTACACCAACGTTAACATTATTTCAAAAACATGTTCTTTAAATGCTTAGATTCTCAATCAAGTTTGTTTTAAAATAGTTACAAAAACAAAGAAGTAAAATTGGTCTTTGTTAAAGTAAAACCCATAAACACCACGCGTTGTCAAAGTTGGAGCTGCTTTGACGCTCAGATGTTCGTCGATAGGAGACGAGCCCGACGGAGGCAAAAAAATAATACGACGTTGACGGAGGACAAGACAACTGTGCAGCTGCCTCCAGAACCACAGTTATAACCAGAGCCATTTTACTGGAAACGTGTCCCAGAATTAATCTGCTGTGCCCCCAAAAGATTTTCTGATCACCTATCAAAACTTGCAGTTAGCACAAAACCTTTTCTTTACATGAAAATCTTTAAGTTTTGGGGACGTATTCACATTCTCCAAATTCACCTTTGAACAAAGAGAAGACAAAAGAAGACACACCTTTCACAGGTTCACTAAACTCTTAATTCAATAAAGTGTCCAGTATGGATTATTGAGCTTAATAAAACTCTGGCATCTGGGTGATATGCATTCTTTTATCACAGTATTAATATTACTCTGTAGTACTTCAGTTTAGAGGCAGTAAAGTGTGAGCTCGTCAGGTGGATGTTCCAAGCTCCTGGCCAACAACAGATGTCTTTACTGATGTGTTCAATGTGTTTCCAGAGTGTTCAAGCAGCTGTGTGTCTGGTTTCATCTGCCATGTTCCCACGCACACGCACAAACAATTAAACAACCAGTAAAAACAGGCTTACCCCCACATATCTGTTATTCATCCACCAACATCATGAGCGCGAGGTATATTCTGCTGGGACTTCTGCTCTTCTGTGTCACTGCAGGTAAAAAAAAAAAAAGCAACGCTTTGTCATAAAATTAAAAGCTGTGTAGATACTTTTAACATTGGGTAGTAGGAAATGAACTGAAAGAAGTCAATTTTAGAAACCATTATAAACAGTAAAATCAAGACAAGTGATCATTTGAATCAGTGTGGAAGCTAATGATAGACTTTTTAAATGAACTGACTATTTGGATTTAATATATTTAGATAAAAATATGTCTTTTTTCCCCCTATTTTTAAGATGAAGCAAAGAATTCTGGACTCATGAGAGAGGTGACTTTTTTTTCCTTATCAAACTGTTCTATGTGTGTTTGTGAAATACCTGATGCAAATGAAAAACAATCTCCATTGGTGGAACTTTAAATTTCAGACTTAGGCTGAGAGATTGATTATATCTCTTGGAAACATTTCCATTTCTGGCAGCCCTCTTGTCCTGACATGGAGATTGTGGCGTGCCCCCTGAACCTCGCTCCTGTGTGCGGCAGTGATGGAAACACCT
This sequence comes from Hypsolebias martinsi, assembly GCA_031762355.1. NCBI lineage: Eukaryota > Metazoa > Chordata > Actinopteri > Cyprinodontiformes > Rivulidae > Hypsolebias > Hypsolebias martinsi. The sequence goes on along the minus strand of JARVGQ010000547.1, from coordinate 16,748,045 downwards.
ACGCCAACGAGTGTACTCTCTGTGTCGAAAGACAGTGAGTCTACACACACACACACACACACACACACACACACACACAAATGGACAAAAAAATGAAGGGTGACTTTGTCGCCCCCTGTTGGTAGCATAAGGTACAGCCAGTTGCATGTTCCAACTTTTCTATTTTCTTCTTTGAAAACAAGAAAGGTGCTTACAAAACCTTCAAGCAGCAGTTAAAATCTTTTGAAGAAGGGTTTTGTGGAACAATTAATGCATGATCTGTTGTATGCTGCTGTTTTCATAGCATCAGTTTGAAGAATTAAATTTTGATCATACAGCCAAGCTAACGGCTAGCTTGAGTGGAGCCAAGGTTAGTGCTGCCTTCGAAAACAACTCCCCTGCGATTTCTAACCTGGGCCTGGCCTCAATTTCAGGTCGGGCCGGGCCAAAACAATGTGCTTGATGTGCGGACTGGGTCAGTCTCTTGATGCGGTTTTACAAATCCAAAAATGTTCAAAACAAAAGCAACGGGACTTTATTTGTAATAGAAGACATTTTGCTTATCATCCAAGAAGCTTTCCCAAGTTTTATGAATCATACAGCACAAAAAAAAATATATATAACATTGTGTTAATTTACTAGTTAAGGAGGAGGCAGGTCCGACTGGGTCCGGTTGAAAGAGGTAAAAAAAAAGAATTCCAGAATGGATCAACGGCCGCGTGCGTCTCTGCACCCTGCTGTAATCTGCGGTGAAGGAAGTTGCAGCATCAGGCCGAAGCAAGCAACGTGTTCATTAAAAATAGCCTTGTGCTATATTTTTCCAAATAATTTTGCTCTAAAAATATTTTTGTTCTTCTGTGTAATAGCCTATATTTACAGTTGATTTTTTTAAAGCTAGTTCTTTTGTATTTTAACATCATTTGGTGAAACAAGAAACCTTATATCGTCCTTTCTTTGAAATATGTATTTAAAATATCTTGTCAAACTGATTTGCTTACAAAAGCAGTAAAAGCTTAATAATTTATTTATTTTTTATTACTATTGTTTATTTATTTATTTATTTATTTATTTATTTATTTATTTATTTTCAGTTTCAGGCCTGTAGTTAAGTTTCATTCATTCAACCTTTATTTATATACAGGTTAATCCCACTGATCCTCGGGGACTCATTTACGAGACCTGATTTATTTATTTTTTTAAACAAAGAGTGATAACAGTGGATAACAACAACAACGACAGACAATCATAAAATATGCATACAAATTTTATTTTTTTAACAAATTAAATGGTCAGGTTGGGAATAAATGGTTATGGCTGGGGTTGGGTGAGGTTGGATCCTTTAGGCCCGAATGCAACTCTACTCTCCTCCCAAACATCTCATAAGTTTTATGTAAATTATGTTTTATAAATCTTTCTATTGCTATCAGCTTCACATTACACAGTTATTTATGTATGATTATTTTATTTGCAGGCAGGAAATGCAGGGGCAGCTAGCTGTAGCATTTTTGGAGCAGCCTAGGTTACTTCCAACAGGAATATGATAGTTTCCCATCCAAAATCCAAAAGTTATGCAAAACTGATAGAGTGTAAAGATAAAAAAAAAGTGTATATTTTATTGCAGTGTATTTTTAGCTGTTTGAAGATGGCAGAAATTCACTTTGATCTTAAATCTGCTTTGACCGGATAATTGCCAAAAATAAATGAATTGCTCTAAACTGACTTTGTACAAAAAGCTGGTTAAATGCTAATTGTTTCTCAACCTTTCCACAGAACAATGCAAATATTTTGCAAGACCTGTTCATGCTTAGAGTGCATTTCGGGAATGACTCTCAGATACTACCATATTTTACCTCCATGTTTGTAAAACTGGCTGAGTTAGAGCTTTTGTGTGTTTTCCAAGGTAAATTAGTCACATTATCTTCTCAAATTGGTCAGATTCCAAAAAGTTATCAGATGTAGATAAGTTATGTTAAAATCTGTGAATTATTTCATGCAGACAGGCAAATAACACCCTGCATTATGGACCACCCCTCATGTTGCCACATAATAACAATTACTTTTACCACAAAACAACTTTGGTTCTCACAATAAGGGCAATAAAAATGTAATACTGTATTTTATCAATGGAAAATTATTGCAGATGTTTTCTAAAAATTACTTTTGTTTCTGTTTCCTAACACATTTCTCCATCTCTTATTATAACACATTTCATTTCATATTAACTTCTTTATTCCTCAGATTAACCAAGACGAACATACTGATCGTAAAGGAGAAAGGCTGCTGATCTGGATGGCTGACAACAACCTCACCAAGAGGCCAAATCAGGAAGAATCACATCCTCTTTCCTAAACAGTCACTGCAATAAAATTTGAATTTCAGTGTTTGTGATAATTTCTTTAAAACTGTTCAGTAACTGTGGTTTATATGGATAATAAATTCTAAAACAGACACAGGAGTTCAGGTACGCTGATACCAGAAACAAAAGAATAATTTATAAAAGAGTTGATTTAATGTTTTAGGTGAAGTTCCAGGTAATGTTCCTGTGCGAGCTGAAAGCAGCAGGTGAATGATTTATCTCAGTGGGTGAGCTCATTGTTTACACACGCCTCACACTGAGTGACACAGCGGTCAGTGTCATTTAGTGCATGTTAGAAGAGAAAAAACACAGGGAAATGTCTCCAGAGAAAACAGGACATAAAGAAAGAAACCAATAAATCCTGTGGGCAAAGGTCAAAAATGTCACATGGTGGAAACCAGGAAATTAAGTTGAGGTTTCACTCCACAGCTACTTCCTTTTCTCCATCCAGAAGAGCAGACGTAAAGGTTTCTCATCTTCCATGAGCTGACTTATCAATGATGATAAGGAACCCGGAGGAACAGAAGTAAGTAGACTTTCTGTTCAGCGACAGTGAAGACCAGCACATTTTGCTTTGCTGCGTCAGCTTTTAGTTAAGTACATTTTCAAATGAACATTACAAAAGTAGACACATGTTTGTTAACAGATGATCATCTGCATATTGAGATATACATTTTATTTTAGGTCTGATTTATTTAACCTTTGTGATCAGTGCAGTGTAGCATTAGCAGAAGACTGAAGTTGTCCAAGGGAGGAAAACAAGAATGAAAAAGTACACAAAACTATGGTAATCTGTTGTTTTCATGTTCTGCACAGACTTAAACAATAATCCAGGTCCTCATCTCCAAATGGCTTCACTTGGTGGTGAACACAGGTAACTGCACACGCACATGAAATAAATACTGTATATGAGAGGCCCTTTAGGATGCAATTTATTCTTGCTTTCACATTTACTATCAAACCTTAAACTTTTTAACAATTTGCTTTTGTTTGGACAGGTAATCTTATTGCGACAGTAGTATCATTTACAAGAGACCAGATAAATAACATTACCGTATTTTTCGGACTATAAGGCGCACCACATTGTAAGGCGCAATATCAATGAAGAGGTCTGTTTTCATACATAAGGTGCATTAAGTGAAACAAAACAGTCAGATAAGTCAAAATTTATTCAACTCGTTCACAATAACCACATAAAATCAGTTTGAGGTCAGTAAGCACAACCAGAATTAATACATATGTGCACCGGATTATAAGGCTCACTGTCAATTTTTGAGAAAATTAAAGGATTTTAAGTGCACCTTATAGTCTGAAAAATACGGTAATCACTAAAAATCATAACACTTTTCACTTTAGTAAAAAAATAAAATAAAACTTTCACAATTATGCAATAAAAACAAGTAACTGAAACTAAAAACTTGTAGGAATCTAACTCCCCTCTTATGCTGAGGCTGTTCTTGTGACGTCACTGTTTTTTTTTACCCTTCTGCTGACCTTGGGTCAAAATTTGCCACAAAACTTCAGTCCTAAAACTGAGTCCGTGTGGGAGGGTTAATCTGGAATACAAGCGTCAAAATAACCAAAAGTACATGAACACTTAAATATTTAACTAAGTAATATTTCTGAAATTAACAACACTGTCAGTTTAAGCCGAGACATATAAGTGCATAATCTGAAACTGTAAGCAAAATGTAAACAAATAGCTGACGCCAGCAAACTAAAATAAAATGTATGTTGAAATAAAAACAACTAGTAACAGAGATCAAAACTCTAGAAATGTTCTCACTCATTTTGTTGCATTCTGTTTTTTTTTTTTTTTTTCATATATTAGCTTGCCTGAGATCAGCTATGTTTGGATCCCTTGTTTTTAATTGTGATTTATTCTCATCTGTTCTGTTTCACGTCAATTATGAACCAATACATTGCTTTATTATTATTGTTGCAGCTCTTCCAGTATCTCCACAATCGACGGTTGTCAAAACAATATCTCAGTGGACCTCTTTCTGCATCTTTCACTCATACCAGCTGTAAGTCATGGATTCAAAAAACAAATAGTGTTTTCTGAAATGGTCTTCTTTGTATATGTTATTTCTAAACCATAGTTTTAAAATGCTATGAGGCCTGTCTTTTATATA
>JARVGQ010000547.1:16600288-16611320 GCA_031762355.1 Hypsolebias martinsi | reverse complement strand
GCTTTTAGAATCGATTCTGAATCGCCAGGACTAAGAATCTAGATTCATTAAAAAATCGATTTTTTCCTGCAGGCCTAGTGGCTTATATGCTCCTAAAGCAAAAAGAAGAAGGTCTTTAAAATATTCAAAAAAAATTGTTTGGCTGTTTCTTTATGGCACTTACAGAATAGTTTGCAGCATTATTCAAAAGCATTCCATGAGTAACACAAACTTGGTATTGAGTATTTCATATTTAAAACAATTTGAAGTGCAGTGTTTGTGCACCTTTATTTGTACTTTTCCAAAACTTCAGTAATGTTAAATAAAAAATGTATTTGTATCAGAAAACATCCTAAGCAGAGAAGTATCTTTCTCTCCGTGATTCTTTTTAGTAGACTCTTGTGTTTCCTCTAACTTTCAATTTTAAACACCTTACAGATATCACAAATAGCTACTTTTACTCACATCACTATTAATACTTCAACATCAACTAATCCTACTGCAGCACAAATCAGCTGCTTAGCTACCTCTAGTACATACAGTACATGTACTGGCTCGAAAAAATAGGTTTCCGTGTTGCATTCACAGACTAAAGAGAAAAAATAATAATAATTTGATTGTTGGATTTGCTTTTGGTTACTAGCTGTTTATATGGTGCATTCTTACTTTAATTAATATTTTTAATCTGCTTCTTTTTTCTATTATTTATTTATTTATTTATTTATTTTAACTTGATATGGTGTTCTCTCTAGATGACCTGCTGAAAGTGGAAGGGACGGATATAAAACTCTCTGAGCCAATCACTGCTGCCCACCTCATCCATGCAGCCAGAATGGGAAATTCCAAAGCAGACACTGTTCTTCACAAAGGTTAGTGCACACACGGATGCACAATTAACACATTTAATATTCTGTTTGGGAATTCAAACCGTTTTTCAATAATATGGCAATTTGTAGCATAAATAGTTTCCACCACCGTGGTGTTTTTCTCTCTCAGCCTTAAATTGAATGGATGGATGGATGGGTGGATGTTACGTCGTTACATCCATTTTCTTATTTTATGGAAGAATGTAATTCACAATCCATAATTTAAAATTAAGAGTCTGGAAACTTTTCAAAAAGGACAGCAAAAATGTTGCCATCTTCTCCCGTAGTCAGGACACTGAGGCAGCAGGTCCAGGAAAGCAACCCAGGCATCACTCTCCCCAGTAACACTTTCCAGCTCCTCTTGGGGAAGGAACCCTGAGGCGTTCCCAGGCCAGAGAAGATACACAATTCCTCCAGTGGGTTCTGGATCTGCCCCGGATGAGGGTTGGAATGTAGACAAACCAGTAAATCAAGAGCTATGCCTTTCGGCTAAGTTCATTCTTCATCACGACTAACCAAACCAACACCCTTGTTGCTGAGGACGAGTCCCCAATCCTTCGATTCATCTCCTGCTTCATCCTACCTTCACTTGTGAACAAGACACTCAGATTCTTCAACACTTCCTGATGGAAACTGACAGCCAAAACGTAAAAAAGAAAAAAAAAGAAATCATATTTGAAATCAGTTTTGCTTTTAAAAGCTACACTTTTCTCCTTTAAAGTATTTGAAGACTGTAAACAAAGTGATTAGGGATCAAACAAAGACATAGGTATTTCTGCCATTTGTCAGGTTTTGGTTATGGCACAGATGGAACTGATGTCACACTGAAGCCACATAACAACAAGCTTCATGGATAAAGTATAGAAGCTGGTTTTTCAGAAAGTTTCTCTTAGATCAGAGGCAATGTGTTCAACATAATGGTACTTCTTCCAGCTATCTGACAACAATGGTGTACCACAAGGCTCAGTCTTAGGACCCACCCTCTTCACAATCTACATAAATATAATTCCTGATGCTTCCTTAAATTTCTATGCCAACAACACAGTTGTTTATTGTCAAGCTAGAACAGTTGCTCAAGGTTTTCAGCTCTTACAGTCTGCATTCGACCTCATCTAATCACATTTGTTCCGTCTCAAACTGGTGCTAAATACTGACAAAACTAAAGGGATGTTATTTTCAAATAGGAAGTCAGTTCCAGCAGCCCTTCCTTCTATATTATCTACAAATGGTGTTCCTATTGAGTTTGTTGATTCTTACAAATACTTTGGTATCTTGGTCAATGTACATCTCTCTTTTAAGCCTCTTGTCAAAAACGTGCTAAAGAAACTGAAAGTAGAATTGGGTTTCTTTTTTAGAAATGGATCCTGTCTAACTCTGAATGCTAGGAAACACCTTGTAACTGCTACTTTTCCTTCCCTCCATTGACTACGGTGACATTATTTACATGAATGCTCCTGCAAGCATCCTGCAGATGTTGGACACTGTGTCACGGTGCGCTAAGATTCATAATTGGCTGTAATTACCATACCCATTACTGCACCCTGTATTCACTGGTTAACTGGTCATCATTAACTTCACGTATATTCACACACTGGTGCATTTTCATCTTTAAATCACTTCTTGGTCTGTTGCCGTCATATATCTCCTACATGTCACATTGTCAGTACAGCTACAGTCTCAAGACATTATTACCTGCAGTGTCCTCAGTACGGGCCGAACTTGGCAAAAGGGCCTTCTCCTACTCCACTTCTGTATCCTGGAACACCTTCTGAAGCTCTCGACCTTGACCTCTGTAAGGGATTTTAAACAACTGCTAAGTTCATAGCAAAAACAAACGCATTCATTCCTGTTTTTAGTATTTTACATCACTTTACAATGTAGATGTTTTTGTTTCATTCTTATCACTTCTTTTATTTACTTTTCATTTTATATGTTTTTATATGATTGTCTTTTGTTGTCTGTACCTCATCTGTGTTCTTTGTTTAAAACAATTCTGTTTTGTAAATGAGTCCTTGAGGCTCAGTGAGACTAACCTGTATAATTAAAGGTTGAATAAATAAAAATAAAAACGCTGGACCTGAAGTTTGGATCTGAAGATACTGCGTGTCTGAAGCCTGGTCAAAGAAAATAAATCTGTCTTCTCTTTACAGCATCCACAGCACTTGGTGTGGGGATTGTAAACATCCTCCACATAGTCAACCCCTCACTGGTGATTCTGTCAGGAGTTTTGGCCTCTTACTACAAGGATCCGGTAGAGCACATCATCTCAGAGAGGGCGCTCGTCTCCGCCCAGAGCATCAAGGTCGTCACGTCTGTCTTAGAAGAACCAGCTTTACTTGGAGCTGCTAGTATAGTGTTGGACTATGCAACAAGAAGGACATATTAAGGAACCTTTTATTAGTTCTGGAAAAATTAGAACTCTAATTACTTTTTTAAAACTTTGTTTACCATAACAATTCAAAAATACAGTTCTATAATGTACATGGGCTTGTAGTATAGACTGGGATTTTATTTTAAAGTAATAATATTGATAATAATATTTAATAATATATTAACAATATTTTTTATTTTAATAATATTGAAATGTAAAGTATTTTTTAATAATTCTTTTGTGCACAACACCATATAAAATTTCAACTAGTCCTGGGTATATTATAACATTAATTTTAAGACCTGCAAGGATCTTCTAAATGATGTGCTGCTAGACTTTTACTGCAATTGTCCTCAGTTGAATGTTTATGGATAATCCTGACTTGTTAATTTAGCTATTCAAGTGCAGCTCATTGACATCAGATGATAGATTCAGTCATTTTTTTAAATATTCAATTTCTTTCTCTTCAAAAACTATTCTGTTGCTTTTGCTTTGTGATCTAATCCATGAGTGCTGTCAAGCTATTCGTGTATCCGATTGAATTTGAGCAGATAGGATTTGCACGTTGTCGTAAAGTGCATTTATTCCTTGTGAAGTTTTCTCTTCATGGTGGAACTGACCCTGTGAAGTGGTGTCTTCACTGCATATTGTACTTGAAAGTACACATTTTAGAAGTGAGGGTCAAAGATGAGCAGACAACACATCTGAGATGGCAGAAGTGGACTGAGAGCCAAACTGGGGTGTGTGAAACTGGAGGGAATTCTTACTCTGATCCATGTGGATGTGACTGAAGGGGAACAGCAGGGACTTTTAGCAAGAGCCCTTTGTTAATGTTGTGCAACAAATACTTAAAGTGTTGTGGATACTTCTACCCCTGATCCATAAAGTGTGCTCTACACTTGACTTAAAGGTTCCTGTTCTCTATCATAATGTCTGCTTTTGACATTTATGCATTCATGTTGGGGGTTTCTTTCTGTTACAATAGAGCAAATTGTTGATTTGACTCCTTAATATATTTTCATTTGGCATAATATATGTTTCACTTTGACTGGAACTCCTTGGACTGCATTTAGACTTTCCAGAAATGTCTCTCAAACTGAAATCTTTCAGACTGGTTGCCATTGTTTTCACATTAAAGAGCTCTGATTCCTAAAATCCTCCTAATGTTAATTGCCTCAGTTTAAAGACAAAGTCTTTGATTTTAGCCCATATACATTATATTACCCTAACTTGAATGTTTTGGTAAATGGGACCAAATTTCAGTACATTATTTGGGTCTGTTTTCAACAAGTGGACCCTTTTTAAGCTAGAACAAAATAATTTATGGTTAAATAAACTAGCAAAGTTAAATTAAAATATTTAATTTTTCTCTCAGTACAGACAACTTTGGCAAGTACCGGGTAGTATTGCTTGAATGTTGAAACTTGGATGCATGATGTGATGGACCTTTTTACACAGTGCCTGTCTTGAAATCAATATTTAATTAAGTCCCAAAGTTGTTCTTTTTTAATTTTTTTATTTATTTTGAGCAAATGTTACAGGTGACCAAAATGTTGCGAAGCCATTCTTCTGTGTTGTAGCACTTGTTTCCGTTTTAACAAATTAATTTGTTGGTGCTCATTATATTTTAATGAATGTATCATTCTGAAGTTGTTCTGTTCAAATTTTGGGTGAAATGCCAAATGTTACGCTACATTCCCCATACGTTACTGGTTTTATCATTTTAAGGTGTTACAGAAATGATACTGGCAAGTGTTATGTCAACAAGTGTTTGAGAAGGTTCCTGGATGGATGCTTTTTTTATATGTATGCCACTTTACTGTAAACCTTAGATAGTCTTTTGAAGAAAAATGACGAGGTTTGTATGTTCAATACTGTCATTTACAGTATATGCTGTTTAATTTTTTTTTCTATGAAATGCAATCTGTATATTGATAAACGTTGGGCCAAATGATAAATTAAAACTTTTAAAATTTGACAAGAAACACTTTATTTGATTTGAAAATTCCAACGATGTTCACTATATTTGAATTACGGTTCTATGGCTGCAGTGTATTTTTAAGTGTACAGGTAGTCCTCGACTTACAGCAACTCGGACTTAAGAACGGGTGTGCGGCGCAGCGTTAACGTACATTTTACATGTACTGTATTTCCTCGACTTACGGCAAAAATCCGGACTTACGAACGGTTTTGCGGCGCAGTATAATGAGTTCCGACTTACGTTAAAATCGAGTTACAAACGGTTTGTAGGTACGGAACCCGTTCGGAAGTTAAGGACTACCTGTATACGCTATATTTGGCGTGGGTTATTTATTGCGTGACCTACACCGGAGGAGAGAAGAAGTGGGTTTGTGTCACAGCAAAAGGCTCGATTTGAGATGTAAACGACTGCTAAAAGTCTTAAAGGTGCTCACTGAAAGCTATGAAATCAAAAATGAACAAGTCCTCCTGAAGTCTATCAATAGGTGCAGAATGAAAGGGTTTACTGCAGAGGTTTTCCACAAATGCTGATATGCATTCAGTGTAGATAAACCACATTTATTTGCATACTTTACTCAACAAATCTGAATGAATATGTACAAGTACATCAAAACTGTTGGACTTCTTGATGCTTCATCATCATTGTTGAACATTTGTGTTTGTTTGTCTCTCCTTTCTGTCCTCTCAAACCCAGCCGGTCAAAGAAAATGGCCGCTTGTCCTGAGCCTGGTTCTGCTGGAGGTTTCTTCCTGTTAAAAAGGAGTTTTTCCTTTCCACTGTTGCCATTGTGCTTGCTCGGGATGGGAGACCGCAACGAAGTGAAGACTCAACCAGTCTGCTGGCCTCCTTAGATAGAGAACTTTACTAATTGGCTTTTATGTGAATGCTCCTGTAAAGTGCCCTGAGACAACTTTGTCATGATTTGGCGTTATATAAATAAACTGAATTGAACATTTTTAGCCACTTTGGCTGTCTCCGCAGGTAAACAAATGCACGTGGCGGTTGGCATCCTGCCACAAATTTTGCTTCTGAGTGTAAAATTCAGAGACACGTGGCAGATTGTGTTTCCCGACGGGCATCTTTAAAGAAACGGGAATTTATATCTTGTATAAATGAGGAGCTGATGCGTAAACAAACAACTCGTTTTGTTTGTGACTGCCCAGGTGTTTGTGCTGACCACCTGACCGCCTCAGAGTGCCGCTCGCATCTCCCGCCCACCCAAGTCCATCTGCTTCGCTCATTAATTAGGAGGCAGCCAGTTTCACCTGCACTGCCCGCATTTGGATCACAGTAATTACTGCGCACGCACACACGTGCACGCACACACACACAGTAAAACAGGATGAGCTGAAAGTCAAGGATCAAGAGGAGCCTTTTCCCACATGAACAACACACAAGATGAACAAAAACGTTTTATTTTAGCTACCAATCATAAATTCTGACGCAAAAAAGCACAAAACATGTGACGTTATAAACACACGTGTTTTTAACTTGACATGGAAGGTTTTGCAAAATCTGCACATTATTTTCATGTCAGCAGTTAACTTGTCCTTTAGCTAAATATCTGAAGCAAAATTTGTGAACGAATGCCACGCAGCACGTGCGCTTGAAGCAGCCGAAGTGACTGAAGAGAAGATGAACCCTCAGGTGTGGAAGAAATGTGAAAACTCTGGGTGTCGAGCTGTGACTCCACCGTCCTGCTCCATCGCTGGTTCTCATTTTTGACTCAATCTTTCTTTCGTTTGCATTTCGCAAGTCTCTAAGCATCTTCTTTTTAAAACCAACAGTTGTCCAATTGTATACGCAGAATATAATCAGCTGGATGTGAATCAAGCTCCTGCCCATTTTAGCTGAGCGCGTTGTTTACATTGAACGCGTACCCGCATTTCAGACGTGCATCTCATCAAATCTAGAAAACAAATAGTTCAGGACAATCTTTTTTTAATGTACGGTTTCATATTTTGCAAAGAGCACCTTAAACAGAAGAGGCTCGGCGGGAAGAAAACAGGTCCGAGCCTTGTGGTATGTTTCCAGCACACATAAAAGAAGATAAGACATCTAAAGTGTGCACCTGTGGTGGTCGTAATGAATGGGCTGCCTATTAAAGAGCGCTCCTTAAGTGATGAAGAGGGGACATCTGCCTCAGCGGGCAGAAGGCCCGGCTGATCAGAGGGAGGAAGAGGTGCTCACTTGGTGGTGATGAAGGGGTATAATGTGCGGTGAGGCAGGGTGTCTGCACTGCGGTTTCACCTCCGCAACCTCTCATCCATTGTTCGAGCCTATTATCAGCTGTTCAATTATTCAGATGATATTTACCAGGGCCAATTATACGGGGCTGTGTCCTGCAGAGAAAATGGCCAGAGTGTTTTACTGTTGCACTTACATCCAGAAGAAGAAGTGTGCCGCTGAAGCTGTTCAAGCGAGGCGTGGAGGCCTTCGCTTGTTTCCCCTCAAGAGTTCTTGTCTGTTATGCTTCAGCATTTTAAACCAATGTTTCCCAACTCTTACATTTGCAGTCAAACCCTCCACTCCCATGCACTCCGTCACAAAAACAGATGATGCACAGCAACACAAAAGGCGAAGAGGCTCCTCTGAAGCGGCTCAGAGTTAATGACGACACTTATCCTTTCACGCCCGTCACCTTCTGTGGATGGACACTCAAACCACATGAGAGCGGAGGTTTGGTGTCATCACGTCGTCTCCACATCCGTTTGATGCTCGGCTCAGACTCTGAAGGCCAAACAACTCATGACCCCTCGTTCTGTCTCCCACTTTCAGCTCTTATTGCTCATTAGACAAAAAAAATAACCTCTTTGTTTAAAAAAAATACTATTAATAAGCATAAAAAATGAATAATGTTGCACTTTCACGTCTGAAATTAACTTACAAAAACATAAACGCTAAATGTTTTAAGAAAACCAAACTTGTGAACCAAACACTTTTTTCCCAATAAGATGCTGATCCTATTACAAAGCACAAAGTCTGAACTTGGAGTTTGGACATTTTTTGGCAACACACTGTGAGAGCAGCTTCTGCTCTAAAGAAGAGCCGAGGTGTTTCCTTCCAGCTTGTGAGAGCAGCTTTTTACTTACTTGGTGAAGGTCAAGCTGAGGCAAGGCAGCGGGGATAATCCACACCAAATATCTTCTTTACTGGTTTTATATCACCTCAATCCTCAGAGAGAAAAATCAAGGGAAAAGCCTTTGACTTGTTATTCCATTTCTCTTCCTTTATATCTTGGAAATGTTGCGTGAAAAGAGTCTTGACGCATTAAATGCTGAACTTTCCTTTGGATGGTCAAAAAAAAAAAAGTGTCCAGGTTGAATAAATTAGACTGTGAGGTATTTGTCTCGTTATTAAAATTGCGAGAGAGAGAAATTAAACCAAAGCTTGGATCCTTAAGAAAAGTGGTGTCTTTGGTTCTGCGGTTCGAGATAACTGGATTTTTTTTAAAGCACAAGCGGCTTCTTGTGTTCGTGCGTGAATCAGAACTTGCCCCAGTCCCGTGAACCCGCTCTCTGAGACATGATCCCAGACGCACACGCACAGAAACAACACCGTGTCTTGACTAACTGCAAAAGAGTCCCTTTCAAACATGAAAAACACATCGAGAAATGTCTCGTTTGACGCTGAAAGTCAGTTCCTCTCCACGCGGAGCGCAAGAAAGATGCGGATCTTCTGAGCTGCAGGGTGCGCCTCTTGTTCCAACTTTAAAGCCTTTTTTTATTATTATTATTATTATTAATTTTGAATAAAGTTCACAGTTTAGCCACAGTCCGTGGAGTCAGGGACAAGTTCTCCTACATCCAAGGAAGAGGATTCAGATTGTGTTGCAGGCTGCGGACAGACGGCTCCGCTGCGCTGCGCGTCACCGCCGCGTCGTCACACCTCCAACTCCTCCAGGACAAAAAACACTTTCAGCAGAGAAAATCAAACTCGCGTTTATCCGTCAGTTCTGGATTTTTTTTTTTTTTTAGGGCTCTTCGGACATGTTTTGTCCTCGGTGATGAAGTGGAGCTGGAGGACGCACAGTGCGCACGGCGCTCTCCTCCTCCTCCTCTCTGTGTCCTCGCTGTAGACTTCTGTCTGCGTTTAAACACCATCTGGAGCTACTAACCTCTCTCTCTCTCTCTCTCTCTCTCTCTCTCTCTCTCTCTCTCTCTCTCTCTCTCTCGGAGTCGGATACCATGAGACAGAGCTGGCAGCTCTTGCACAGAAATCCTCTCTAAATTGGAAGTCAAACCCCCAAAGCGAAGCGCACAAGCCATCAAATAGAAATAAACAAATAAATAATAATTTAAGTGTTGCAAAATGTGCCCAAAAACGTTACAGCTCAAATTAATCCCTGAAATTTTTGACTAAAAGCAATCTATTTTACAAAAACAACATATGCAAAATAAATTGTATGCATTATGTTTTAAGTGGATTTAAATGCATTGCTTAAAATAAACTTGCCCTGCTCTTTTCTGACGTCAAGGCTCCAATGAAAAAGCAGAGAAACTCATCGGGGCTGCTGTTCCAATGTTTGCCTGTAGGGGCCGCTGTTTCCTCATATCAGGACGGCCAGAACCATCAGCATTACCATGTAGACCTTATTCATTTTATTTACTGTTTTAACAGCTTTTCTTCTTAAGGGCCACAGATATGTAAAAATATATGCTTTTGGGGAGGTCAACATTAAGAAGTAAATTCAGCACAACCTAAAAAACAAAAACAAAAAAAACAACCTTTTTTTTCTTGGTAAAAATACTGCGTGAAAGCAGGCCAAATGAATTTGCCTAAATTTGTTGACGAAGCTGAAAGTCAACTGTCAATGCTAAAAAAGCAGAATAGACGCTAACATTAGTAAAACAGGAGCTAAAAGCTAACTTGCAAAATCGTAGCTGCCTGAAACTACCAAACCATAGATACAACTTAAAGCAGTTAAAGAGCGATCAAAGGCAAAATCTGGCAAAATGATGGCAAAAAAAAAAGAAGTATGTTAAGCCTAAAATCAACACAACAGCTGCCAAGATTAGCAAACCAATAGTTGAAACCTATGCTAAAAGATCAACTGAGCAAAAATTTATTTAAATGCTAAAATTATAGTTGATAGTGAAAATCAGAAGGACTGGTTAAACACTAAATCAATCAATCAGTCAATCAGTTTTATATATAAAGCACCCTTCATACTAAAAGCAGCTCAGAGTGCTGTACAGAATTATAAACAATAACCCCACAAGATAAAAGCAAACAATACAACAAAAAAACAACCAGTATAGACTGAACAGAGATGACCCAGTTCAGGAAATGCAGTTAAAAAGCCGGGTCTTGTTCCTGTTCTTAAAAACAACAACATTCTCTGTGGTCCTCAGGTTCTCCAGCAGACTATTCCACAGACGGAGTCCGTAGTACTGGACAGAAGCCTCACTGTAAGTGTGAGTTCTGACTATTGGAACTGTGAGTCCAGTGCCAGAGGACCTTAGTGTCCACCAGGGTTCATAAAGTAATATCAGCTCTGCAAGATAAGATGGTGCAAATCCACTGAGACATTTATAAACCATTAAAATAATCTTAAAATCAATCCTGAGGTGTACAGGGAGCTAATGCAATGATTGTAAACCCAGAAGAACAATAGTTAAAATAAGCAAAGTTTAGCAAAACATTAGCTCAAGCTGATTGGCAAAAAGCTAAAATCAACTAAACTTTAACATATACAGTATATATATACAGGAAATGTAAAAATATATCCTCAAATGTTTGTTTTGCATTAAAAAAAAATATATATATAGATAGATAGATAGATAGATAGATAGATAGATAGATAGATAGATAGATAGATAGATAGATAGATAGA
>JARVGQ010000547.1:16521712-16532011 GCA_031762355.1 Hypsolebias martinsi | reverse complement strand
GAGAAGATGGAGATCTCGGACGATGTAGCTGGAGCCACCTTTATGGCGGCAGGTGGATCAGCCCCAGAGCTCTTCACCTCCGTCATAGGGGTCTTCGTCTCCCACAGTAATGTAGGCATCGGTACCATCGTGGGTTCTGCCGTGTTCAACATCCTGTTTGTGATCGGGATGTGCGCCCTGTTCTCCAAAGAAGTGCTGCACCTCACCTGGTGGCCCCTGTTCAGAGACGTCACCTTTTACATCATCGGCCTGCTCATGCTCATCTACTTCTTCCTGGATAATCAGATCACCGTGCTGGAGAGCTTCAGCCTGCTGATGTGCTACACCTGCTACGTGACCTTCATGAAGCACAACGCCAAGGTGGAGCTGGTCATCAAGACCCTGCTGAGCAGGAACCAGGTGGAGCAGCTGGAGCCTGTGCCCAAGGTGAGTGTCATCCATGCATCCATCCATCCATGCATCCATCCATTATCCATCCATACATCCATACATCCATACATCCTCCATCCATCCAGGCATCCATGCATCCATCATCCTTCCATCCATCCATTCAATCCATCCATGCATCCATCATCCATCCATGCATCCATGCATCCAGACATCCATGCATACATCATCCATCCATCCATCCATTCAATCCATCCATCCATCATCCATCTATCATCCATCTATCCCATCCATCCATGCATCCATGCATCCATCTATTCCATCCATCCATTCATCTAGTCCATCATCCATTCATCTATCCATCCGTCCATCCATCCATCCATCCATCCATCCATCCATCCATCACCATTCCATCCATGCATCCATCCATCCAATCTATCCATGCATACATCCATGTATCATCATCCATCCATCCATCCATCCATCCATCCATCCATCCATCCATCATCTATCTATCATCCATCTATCCCATCCATCCATGCATCATCCATCCATCTATTCCATCCATCCATCCATGCATGCATCATCCATCCATCCATGCATTCATCCAGTCCATCTGTTCATCTATCATCCATCCATCCATCCATCCATCCATCCATCCATCCATCTATCCATTCATCATTCATCCATACATGCATCCATCCATCCATCAATCCAATCCATCCATGCATACATCCATGAATCATACATCCATCCATCCATCTATTCCACCCATCCATCCATGCATCCATGCATCCATCCATCCATCCTCCATCCATCCATCCATCCATCCATCCATCCATCCATCCATCCATCCATCCATCCATCCATCCATCCATATATAACCATTGTTCAGCCAAAAAAACGTATTTATTTGGACCAGTTCCTGTTCTTTAATCTGCCTCAGTCCACAGATGAACAACCATGATTTTTATGTTTGCTACATTTTCCTTTTTCCTTCTTTTTAATTTTTTTCTTCAGCATTAATTCATGATGTATTTTATTTTAGATTTCAATATATTCTTGAACAATTATGCTTTAAGTTTTTTGTGTCATGGTTCAATTATTGCAAGACAGATTTATAATCACCATTGCAAACATTTATAATGAGTTTATTTACACAGAAGCACTTTTTAAATGCACACATTTGCAGCTCTGTGCAAAAGTCTTGAGTCATACCTCATGTTTTTGTATTTCTCGTCCATGAACACTCTTATCATCGTTTGGGCTGGATAGTAGTTTTTCATGCTTCTCTTTGGATGTTGTAATCTTTTTAAAAAATCAGTCATACACCTGATCATATTTTTTTTCTTTTTTGTATTTTTTCTTCGTATTGTTTTATTGTTAGGCCACTTAACTCTGAATTTTCTGGCATCAACAAAGCTCCTAAACTAAAAAGAAAGAGCCAGTGTTATTCTTTGGTTGAATCTAGAGACTACATGGTTATTACACCAAGACAAAACAGTCTGACACATAAAATGAAACATTTTATCACCAACAAGGTGATTCCTAGAGACTGAGAACATGTTATGAAGTAAATGATGCACTTTTCAGGTCCTGTGCCCAGTCTTCACTAGATTTTGATAATTTCTCTAATATGTGAATTAGAACTCATTTTAAGCTGCTGTTGAAATTTGTTTGAGGCTTGACACTTTTTGGTTCATCCTAGTTTCCTTATTTTTGTGAATAAGTTATCACGGCCAGCTGAAATTGGATAAAAATAATATCCAAAGCTCACCAAAAACAAACTTTTGGCAAAACTTGAAAAAGCCTGAGACAATACTGATTGCGATCACTTTTAAAAGACCACAAGAACATCTGGCTCATGAGAAACAGTATAAAAGAATGACAAATACAGTAGTTTCAAACATTTGCACGTTACTGTATGCACTTTTTATTGAAAGATGACAAACATTTAAAAAAAAAAGAACCAAAGAAAAAGAAAAGAAACAAACAGACGATGTCTAATCCCATGAATGAATGCTGCTCCTCTGGGAATATGTGGGGATGTTAAACCTGGAGTCTGCCAGACAGCTTTATATCTTTAAATTGATTATTTTATTAATGACCATAGCTTTTTACTTTGACTTCCAACAAGGCCTTGCAGAAACAATCTGACCTCCGTTCACGCTTCTGTACAGACCTAATCTTCAGTCTCTTATTTTAGTGACCTTGTTCAGACCAGTTAGGCTCCCAGGGCAGGAGTGATGTAACAGTCCTCAGTCCATGTCCTCCATTAAAGAGGATTAAGACTCTGGAGAAATGTACAGTAAAAATTCTCAACTAAATAATATTTATTTGTTTAACATATATGTAAATTTGCAAACGTGGAGTTTTACAAGGCAACATTTTCGAGAAAATCATCAATCAAGCTGAAAAGCGCAGTGATATAGACGATGGGAATTGAGCGATGTGAACATTGTCAGCAGTTTGTTGGTCTGCAGAGTTACACGACAAACTACAAAACTTTATGGAGAGGTGTAACATTGACAATTGTTTTCAGGTGCGCACTTTACAAAGGGTGTCTTCTGTTAAGGTCAGTGCTGTCCATCATAAAAGAGCTGAAAATATCCTTGCGCCCCACATTTCCTTATTAATCTTTCTTAAATAGCTAAAGAGAAAAACACAAACCTCTACACAGGAAAATAAGTATCAATATCACCAATATTAAAGAAAGCCTGAAAAAGTTATAATGGGGGTAAAACTGTTAAAATATAAGATAAATTGTGGGAAAAAGGCATTTTAGATCAGGCCCTATCTGAGTGATCATACTAGTTTGAGATAAAATAAACATGAATAGTAAAAATTACGATTTGCTTTAAAAAGAGTCACTTTTATGAGACTGAAGAAATGTAGGTTATGTAAAAATAAACATTTTAAATAGACAATAACTTTGTTGGTTTAAAAATATACTTCATATCTAAAGCCAGTGTGTGATTTTTGTGGAGTCCATGGGTATATTTATGGTTATTTTCTGTTTTTAAAACTATTTTAATGGCTAATGTCTCACAGGGGGCATGTAAAACCGCCACATTTTCCTCTTGTCTGAGTTCTGGAAAAATAAACAAATTACAGTAATAAAATCAGAGAAAAGTGTAATTTCAAACTTTTAGTTCTGTCGTTCTAAACATGAATTCAGATCCTCTAAGGATTTAGGATTACATGGATTACAAACATCTACAAAAGCTCCATGAAGTTTGGTGTTTGATTTTTTTTTTTCTTCTTGTTTTTAATTCTAACAGCAAAAATGGCAGCATGAAATGCATTTTACGGTAATTTATTATTTATTTGTCAGCTTTAAACTATAAATGACTGGTTGTTTTCTTCATGTTGCTTTTCCTTCATTTGTGTCATGCGGACAGGTTGATAACTTCATGACACGCTCTTGTTACGGCGTGTAAATTAATCACTTCATGTAACCAGGTGTGAACGAGGGAAGATTTTAATCTGGAGATTAGCCTGGAGAGCTCATTAAGGCACTCGTGCTATAATTATACAGTACGTAAGACTTTTATAAACACAGTCACAGCAAAAATAAAATAATAATAAAAAAAGAAACAATGGCGTCTTGAAAATATCCCAAGCAAAGACACAACATTGAGTTTTTATGTTCCTGCAATGTTTGTAAACTGCTGCAAAAATGACAATTATTCTTCAATTCTTGAGGCTTTTGTTCATGCACAGCAGATAATCTGTATAAAATCTCCAGAAATGTTTGTTGCACTTTACGTTAACCATGTTTAAAAGACCTGAGCGTGAAGTGTGAGACATTCACAAAAGGGTTAAAACACATAAAAACAACATAAACAACAACAAACGTGTCTTTTGTGTTGGTTTTATTGCTGTGGCTGCATATTTCTAATATGTCTAAAAGCAGCTGTATGGAAACTCTTTAAGATTAAAGGGACAGTTAAGATGTTTTTAACAGATTTTTTTTTGTGTGTGCAGATTACAGATTTATTTATTTTTTTTGGTTTACAAATAATTTAGAGAAATTGAGCTTATGAGCTATAATGGCATGTCTGAGCAGGCCAGGACCAAATTGGATTGCCGTCATCTAAAAGAAAAACTTATTTAATATTTTTTAAATTCTTTATGTGTTCTTGAGTCTTACATTACATGTTTATTCTAGCAGAAATGTTCTACTATTCCTGCTTGAAAAGCCTTAGTTGCATCAATGGTTTTCTGTTTGTTTTTGTCAATTAATTATATGCAAATAACTGTGCAATAAAAAAATTCATGGCTCAAACCATAATAAATGTTTTGAGACTGAAATGGTTTTGATGGTAACTCCACTTTGGTATTATCTCTGAATGAAGTGCTCGTCATTTTGGTCAGGTTTAAACTCGGTTTCTCCAAAATGAGGTCAGTTATAACAAGAAACCTGTTAATTACTTGTAGCTTTTTCCCCGAGCCCCATTAAAAATATCCCTTTTATTGCTTTAAAGTGTTAAAATCATCATTAATTTGAGAGAAATCCAGCGTTTTGCATACTGAGCGGCATATCTTTTCATTTCTAATTTATCTTTTAAAAAAACAATCAGCCTTTGTGAGGGTCAGCCGTGTTTGACTTCTGCGTCCTCTCTGGGAGTCATTTGTTCTTCGACCTGTCTCCTCTCGGCTCCAAGAGCAGCTTTTCTCCTTCTGTCGTCCGGCACTTGATGTCCAGCTGCCTTGGCCTCATGTGTCAGTAGCTGCTGAATAATCCCCAGGTTAATTCTCTCCAAGCCCATTAGAGCCTCTAATAATAGCCAGATGCTCCTTGGGGGAGGAGGAATCATCAGATCCACAGTCTGCATGATGTTCTGCACTCAAGCACATTTTCTTCTTCTTCTTTTATGTTGCTTTATGTTCCCTGTATGTTGTGATGCCTTCAGTGCGTGTGCACATACGGGAAGGAGATGAGGAGATCTGCAGGTTTGCTTTCCGATGGCAGTAAAGTCAGCAATCCTCTCTGATCCCCTGATCAACTGCTTACCTGTGGTGACGACAGCAAACACGCTCCAGCTCATTGCGGAGCGACACGTTCCTCTTGCAAACATTTTTTATTTTATTTTCCCAACGTGAAGGTTTTGGTTTGTGTTAAAACAGGAAGAGTTTTGCATAAAGAGCCCGAATGGAAGAAATTACATTAATGTCTTCTTATTTCCTAAAGCTCCTGCTCAAAAAAAAAAAAAAAAAAAAAGTTTAATATTCAGATTCAAAAAGTGCTAATGGACGTTTCATTCCTGTGTTTGTGCTACAAACTGCGGCTGCTGAGATGAGCATTTGATCAGGGACTCCTGAAGCATCAGCTAAACTGTAAATTTGTTTGTGATGGAGAAGATGATTTGCTGACAGCTGGTGGGGGGGGGGGGGGTTGTTTGACAGCGACGAGGTCACAGAGGGTCGCTGCAGAAGTTCACATGCATGCAGGTCTGAACACCAGCAGTCTAAAAGTGGCGGTCCTGTGGATTAATCCTGGATAAGTCTGACAGCTCGACAGTCAGGTGGGGGGACAAAGAGAAGCACACAGAGGGAAAGTTGATCTGATGCCTCAGTGGTGTGATGGTAATTGGGATGAGTGGGAAGTCTGGTGTAAATCTGCTGACCCCAGGTCAGCACTTTTAACTTGGGCAATTACTATTTTAAAGTACTGTATGAAGCCGTCAGTGGCTGAATTGGTGACACCACCTCAGCTGCGTTCTTGACGGAGCTCAGGTGAATAAATTAAATTAGTCCAGTAAAGAAGCAGCCACTGCATGGAGCCAATCACCTTCACTTCTGGGATTGTTGAACATCTGGTTGTTTGACCATGTGTTCCAGATGAAATGTGATATAAAGATAAAACGGGATTATTGCGTACCCTAAAAACCACCATTAAAATGTTAAAAAAATATCCCTGCAGCAAACGGGAAGCAGGTCTCTCACTGCATTTTTGTTTTTGTTTATCAGAAGTATTTTGGTCCAGCTGCAGACGATGAAGAAGCGAGTGATCTAACACACAAGGGATTACAATAATCTGTCCATTTAATAACATATTAAATGACTTGTTCAAAGTTTTGGGTCAATAAATAGTTTTACTGCTAAAATTTACTTTTTAAAATAGACAAAAGTAGGTCTATAAATATTATAAGGCTCATTTCCAAAGTATATTCCCCTTAACAAGATTAGTTCAGTCTTTTGTTGTTGTTATTATTAAGAAAGTTTAAATCCTTATATTAATAAAACAATGTATATCAAACACATATTTTGTTTTAAACTTCACATAAATGTATTCCAAGTTTATCGTTTATTAAACTTGGATAAGAGGGTCGTAACTTTGATCATTATTTTCATTTTTAGGTTGATATTTTTGTTTTGGAGGGTTGTTTAAACTTCCAATTTTTAACATTAGGAGAGTTAAACATTTCAAATTATGTTTTGTTGGTGCAGAATAGTGTCAAAACAAGTAGTCTTTTTCTTTGGGTGAGTTTTAATCTGCAGGGAAGTCATGTGAGAGCATGAAACAACCAAACACCAATATTGTTCCCTGACATTTTTCCTCCAAATACTGTATATCCATCCCCAAAAAGGGCTTTAAGCTAAATTGGAAAAAAGTTGAACCGCATAGAGTTGTTTTGAATTATATTTTGATGCCGATAGTATAAATCCACATATATTTTCCAGTTCTTGTGATAAACTCAACAATTTGGTTGATATTTCTCCCACAAATGGTCCATGTTGTGGACAGATCAGAACTGCAGGCAGGCCTGTTTAGCACCCAGGCCCTCTTCTTCTGCAGACATGCCTTTGAAATGTAAGAAACTTCATCTTTTGCATTGTTTTGTTCACAAACAAAATGAAACATGTGCATGTTTTGGGGACATCTTTGACTTGAAGGCAACATGCAGTATGTTGCTCAAAGACTTTGCTGTTCGTTTGTGTTTAAGTTGCCATCAAAGAAATCCATTGTGCAACCTCAACCCTTCATAAAACCTGCTTATTATAGCAATAAATTCACTAAGGTCAATTTTGTCTTTGATCCAGAGGTCAGAGCATCCTCTGCTTCCAGAAAATATCAAATTTATCAAAACACAAAATAAGTTTTCACCGATGCACTGAAGCCAGGTGTATAAGACCTCTTTTTTTTATTTTGTAATTTGTGCATTTTATGCCACTTTTATTTTCATTCAACCTTTATTTATACAGGTTAGTCTCATTGAGCCTTGAGGACGCATTTACAAGAGAGACCTGCTTTAAACAAAGAACACAGATGAGGTGCACACAACAGCAATCATATAAAAATAAAATAAAATGAAAAGTAAATGGATGGAAAGATACAAAAACGAAACAAAAAAATCTACATTGGAAAGCGATGTAAGATACTAAAACATGAACATGTCTGTGTTGGTTTTTGCCAAGAACTTAACAGATGTTTGAAATCCCTTAGAGAGATCATGGTCGAGAGCTTCAGATCTTTTTGCAAGATATTCCAGGAAACACCCAAAGCAATAAGGGTACAAAAATAAAGTACCTAAAGGTAGAAAATGTAATTATGGTATTTACAACGTCCTAAAGAGAGATAGTAAACAACAACATGGTAGACTATAACAGTGCAAGCAGGATGAATTTTAATAAATAAGTACCGGTATTTCAAGGTAGTAATATAAGCTAAAATGCACATGATATAATGTATAATGTATATATATATTGCACATAATTAACATATACTACAGGTTATGTGACAGCTTATTGCACAGGTAGTGACACAGATTGAATTATGATAATAAGATAGATACATAGACACTGTATCATTCAAAATACAGCCACATAGCGCAGCAGCAATATATAATAAACATATTAACTGTCACAAAGCTAATATTTGTCATACTGGTTGTCACAGATGTGGCTTGGCGCAATGTTATTGCTAGTTGTTCAGTGTTATTTATCAGTAGTTTAGTAATCTGCCAGTTTGTGGATAATAGCTATCCTTTGGTCTTTTTGTACGCGATGGCAGACTCCTGTATCGTCTTCCTGAGAGTAGTAAATGGAAGAGTCCTTGTGCTGGGTGGGTGTGGTCCTTAATGATTCTGCGTGCTTTACGCAGACATCAGCTGTGGTAGATTCCTGGATGGTGTGGGGACTGGTACCAGTGATGTCCTCTGCTGTTTGCATCACTCTGTGTAGTGTTTTCCGGCACTGACGTGCAGTTCCCATACCACCCTGTGATGCAGCCTGTCAGCAGGCTCTCACTGGTGCACATGTAAAAGTTGGTGAGGATGCTGGTGTTCATACCAAACTGCTTTAGCCTTCTTAGGAAGTAGAGCCTTTGTCGGGCTTTCTTGACCACAGTGTCTGTATGTACAGTTCAGGATAAATCCTCAGTAATGGGAACACCGAGGAACTTGAAGCTGCTGACTTGCTCCACCTCAACATTGTTTTTGTTGATGGTGGAGTGCTGGCCTCCACACGTTTTCCTGAAGCCCACTATTATCTCCGTTGTTTTGCTGACTAGGTTATTTTCCTGACACCTACATTACATGACCTACATTAGTGTAGACTGTGAAGAGGGTGGGTCCTAAGACTGAGCCTTGTGGTACACCATTGTTGACAAATAACTGGAAGACGTACCATTATGTTGAACACATTGCCTCTGATCTGAGAGATAATTAGAGAACCACCCAACAGTGTGATCTGAGAAACGAGTTTTTGAGAGCTTAGATAACATTGTAGTTGTAGGTTTATACAGATAACCTTCACCATTACGCCAGCAGTTGATAAATGTCAGTGGTTTTAGTTGTGTTGGCCGGAGCAACGAGAGGTTCAAGAATCCAGTTTAAACGTGCGACATGCTGAAGTTATGCAGTAAATTCATCCAATACATACTGATATTATTCATTGCTAAGAGAAAAGTATGCAAAATCAATCTAATATTTATTATCACACTTTACTTTGTGAGACTTAAGTTGTTTAAACTCAAAACCTCCTTCTAGAGTTCTTCCTCAAAGTTTTTGGAGAACTTTTGAGGAGCTTCAATATAAAATCATGATTACATCCCCCAGTTGATAACATCTATTAAAATATACACATTTGCTGCTTTTCGCCTAAATACTGTATTAGCCATGATTTCTTATCAGGATAACTTTTTTGTTTTGTTTGATGCTGGTTTAAATTCCAGTGATGTATATGATGTCAAACGATGAAATGAAGTTGACAAAACAAAATAAATTAGGTTCACATGCAATTTGTTGTTTCATTTTATGGTTTAGATTTTTCATCTCAGTGAAACTGTTTTTTATTGGGTAACAAAACTAAGAGGTCCAACATTAGCCATTGTATCCAATCTTATGTCCATCCGTCCACCATCCACATGTCCAGTCACCATCTAGCCATCCATCCAATCCATCCATCCACCATCCATCCATCTATCCATCCAATCCAACCAATTCATCCATCCACCATCCATCCATCTATCCACCCATCCATCCATACATACATACATACATACACCATTCATCAACCATCCATCCATCATCCATCCATCCATCTGCCCAATCCATCCATCCAATCCATCCATCCAACTATCCATCCATCCATCAATCCATCCATCCAATCCATCCATCCATCCACCCAATCCATCCATCCATATATACATGTACTGTATACAGTATACATATATATACCATTTACATTTATATATTTACCATATATATTATACATCCATCCATCCACCATTCATCCACCATCCATCCATCCATCATCCATCTGCCCAATCCTTCCATCCAATCCATCCATCTACCATTCATCCATCTGTCCATCAATCCATCATCCAGCCATCCACCATTCATCCACCATCCATCCATCCATCCATCCATCCATCCATCATTCATCCATCAATCATCTGCCCAATCC
>JARVGQ010000547.1:16428646-16444104 GCA_031762355.1 Hypsolebias martinsi | reverse complement strand
GCTTTGGGTTCCCTCATAGGGGCTGGAAAGCGCTATATAAGTAAGCTCCATTTACCATTTACCATTTAAAAGTAGCATAGAAAAACAAAAATAGAGGAAGTATGCAAAGACATTGTTTTGAAGGACTATGCAATCTCAGTTTTCTTTCTATGGAGAAAATGTTTGTAAATAGAGTTGAATATTTTAAAAACTGTAAATGTAATAACAAAATAATAATAATAATAATAATAATAATAATAATAATAATAAAAGTGCAGCACCCATCTTCTGAATGAGTGACTTTGATGTATGAGTGGCAAAAAAAGAACACAGTATGCAGAAGTAATGAGATTGCCAAAAAAAAAAAAAATCTACAAAAAACAAACCAAATAAATAAGAGACGCTATTCCAGCTTTATTCTAATAATAGCACAGCACTTCAAAGATTCAACTTTGTCATAATAGCTGGAAAAGTTAAACTTTTGCACTCCAGGATAGACAGATGTTTTATACATACTCAGTCCAATAATTGTACAACCTATTCTTGTTATTACTCTGTTCTAACAAAAAAAAAAAAAAGTAGATAAAGCTGCATTTGCCCATTTCGTGACACTTGCAAAACATAAGCACACAACAGATCAAACACTTTTGTAACATACTTTGCAACAATAAAATAAGACATCTAGACAAACAACATATTCAGTTTTCTTCTACTTGTGTTACTTAAAATGTTCTTAACATTATTGGAATCATTTTGTTTGCACCTATGGACATTTCATCTCTGCATTTCCAATAAATTAGCCAATGAAATGAACACATACGTTGCATCATGACAGAAAAAACACCTTACTCAGTTTATGAATATTCCTCAGCAATCACATAAGCAAGAACTGACATTGTATTTGTCGTTATTGTCGTATTTTTCATATTTGTCATATTTGTCTCTGAACTTGAGATCTTTTTGCCAAGATGTTAGCTAACTGGATTTTTTATTTTAATTAAATATTTGAAGTTGAGAGGAGTGGTCCTGTGATGGCCTTGTGACCTTTCCAGTGTGTATTCCACTTCTCGCACAGAGACGGGTAGATATGGGTATCAGCAGAAAGAAAGGAAGAAAGAGAGAGTGAGAGAGAGGGGAAGGATGGAAGGATGGATGGAAGTGGAGAGTTAATTGAAGCAAGGCAGTCAAACAGAAAAAAAAAACAGAGTTCGTACGAATTGAAAAGTTGCAACTTTGAAGGAGAAATGACCATGATGCCAGAGGGGGAAACACCTGGAGCATCTGCTGTACAGTCAGGAGAACCAGGTGAGGTAGCAAAAACATTTTCAGTTGTGGATTCATGACGACAACACAGTAGAGTAGCATATGATGTTACCACATGAATTCTAGTCGATACAAACAATAAATTATTCCCTTTTCTAACGGAGCTTACATGCTTTATCCATCATGTTGTACGGATTGGGATTTAAGCCTTTCTGCCTTTGCAGAACTTTACAAACTTCAATCATTAGTGCAAGTGAAACGCACATCGGAGAATGCTCTCAAACTCGGTTACAGAAAATTCCCTAAAAATCCAAGCGTTCTTCTCCTATTCGTGCCTTCTAGAGCTCCCCTGGTAAAAGCAGCATCAAAGCTTTGTGAATGAACTTGCCTGCTCATTAGCATGTTTGCTGAGCTGAGCAAGAACTGTGTGTGCTGTGGCCCACAGCCAAGCAGGTTTAAATTTGGAAACCTCTTTGCTAATTACACAGCTTCGTGCAGTACGATCTGTTGGCTCGGAGCTTGCCTACACTGTAGCTAATGAAATTGAAGCCTTGGTTCCTTTTTGAATGAGAGTGAGACTCTAATCAGATAGGAAATGGTTTTGTATCGCTGTTTTGTTCATATATGTTCTCGTTTCTCTGCACCAGGATGCTATTTATAATCTCACACATCTAAATAGAGTTGGTACCAAGAATAGATGGATATGCTAATTATAGAAGTACAACAATGGTGGAGACACACGTGCAGCTTGGATCCTGCAGAGCTCTGTGGGCTTACACAGCTGTGGAAGCCACACTCAAATATGACTGTGAAAACTGAATTATCTAAAGCTTTTTTTTTTAATTCTGCTTCAGTTTTTAAACAATAACAGTATCTTACACATTGCCATGTTTCACACACACGTATTCTTCACAAAACACTATAAAGAATTGAAGGATTGAAGGAATCTCTTAGATACTTTAACAGGCACACTTTTGATGCTTCAGGTATGCTTGTTTCTTTGCTTTAAATAAATAAAAGCAAGTGACATTAAAAAATATTAAAAGAATGCTGCAGCAAATGTACCTTTTAAACTAGTACTAAAGATGTTATTTGTCTACAAATTTGTTTTGATGTGAAGCATTTTAAAAACAGTTTCATAAGATAAAGTGTTGATTACAGGTATGTGTGCAGGACTCTTGCTTCTTCAAAAAAAAAATAGACAAAGATTTTTTTTCCTGAAAGCAGGATGCATCGTCTAGAAATATGTGTGATATCCTCAAGATCAGTAGTTTAATAAATTTCCATAACCTCCAAGTAAAAAAAAAACTAATTTTCTCTTACACTTTCATCTTGATAGATTGTCTGATAATCCAGTCAGTTAGGTAGTGTATAAAGTTACAGTCTGGAGTTTTATGCTTTGAGTTCCTGTCTGCAGGCACGTCCGTTCGACTTTGAGGATGGAGATGTGTACATGTCTTCCCACGAACATCGCTTCCGAATGTTCAGCTCGGTGGAGTATGAAGGACAGCTCTACATGACGCCGCAGAACTTCATCGAGTCAGTGACCATGAGTGAACCAAAAAGTATGTACAAAAGTTAACTTTGACAGCTTTGTTCAAAACGTATCAACAGGCCCTTCAATTGAAATGTGTCCGCACAAGCTGAACTCTCCTTCACAAACTTTACACCTTGTATGTAAGTATGTTTGGTATGTCTCATATTTGTTTCAAGATCAAACAATGTTTAAACAAAATTCTTTCTGTCAGCCAAGTTTAAGTGCCATATTAAGTAAATTGTTAAATACTGTGAGAGGGTCACATCATTTAAACATAAAACACACAATAAAATGCAACTTGAAAAACTTTACCCACACTTTTGGCAGATAAAACTAGAACTGGGCTCCCAAAGAAGCAAAAATAAACAAACAAAATAAAACATCTCTTAGCCATGCCTCAGCAATCTGATTTCTTGTTATAACATGGCAGCTCTCAGTTTTCCTTTAATAATAATACTTTATTTTGTAAATGTTGATCTAACCATTGCTGCAGCATAAATTTTACATATTATTCTTGTAGCATCTTCATGCATCTTCATTACTGTTGGGCCTGATACTGGCCTCAAGGACTCATAAAACACCCTGATACTTCAGAATAATACCACTTTTATGCTCATTGACATAGTTTTCTCTTCCACTTTGCAAGTAATGGAGGACAAAATAGAAAAAATATATATACAGCTTAGACATAATAAACACAGGTGATGTTAAGAAAGCAGACTGTTGTGTTTTAAATCAAATAAATGTGTTTCCAAAATCATTGTTTAGTTTTTAAGTACTAGCTTATTAACTAGTCAGTATCGGTACTCAGGTTTGGAAGTACCCAAACTGAAGTGCTTGTACTTATACTCAATCTGAAAGAAAAAATAATAATATTGGGACACCCCTAGTTCCAAACAAAGCTGTCATGTGTGCTCAGTGTTTGCAAATCTGTTGCAATTGATTGTAAAGTAGTCTTCAATTCTAAAACATCAGTCTCATATAAAACATTTTGTTGTCAAAACTGAATTTAAGCAATAGTGCAGATGTAAGTAAAATGTTAAACTGACTGTTACCTGTAGAAGGTTTAGTTCATGGCTGTGCACATAGCCTATAATGTTTGAAAGCACAGTTGCGTGCTTAATGGCCTTCTGACATGGACACACAGTAGTCCCTCGCTACTGTGCAGTTTGTTTATTTCAGTTTTTCAAAATAAGATTGGACATGATGCATAATTGGGTGACTGATGGATGAGTCGCACAATCAGCATGAAATTTTTTATTTAAAATAAATAATTTTAAATTATTTAGCCCCTGATGCACCTTTTGTGCAGCCCACAGCCGCAGAAAAAGCTTCCACCTGCACCTTTGTGCAGCTCACACTGCAGGACAAGCTTCTCTTGGAGCTGATCAGCTGTTCTCCGTGCAGTCGAGGCAGGGAGCTGAAATCATGACATTCTGTGCTCTTTGAGAGTGTTTAGAGTTTAGAAACATTGTTTAGAATATTGCAAGAGTTTGGGAGTGGTTTAAAATGCCTTTTCCCCCTGATCCTTAAACTGGCACTGAGGTCTTCATTTCACTCTTCCAGCATCTTGAAAGTCTCAGCTCCCCTGATTATTGTTTGGAGGTTAATCATAAAAACAATCTAGTTTAATTACATTAGTTTGAACTATATTCCAGTCTATTTAGTTTATTGTTTAGATTCGTAGATTAGTTTGATGTGTTCTGATTTGATTTTGTTATGATGTACAAATATTAGCGTCTCTATTCAGAATAGATATAACGGTATATATATTTTAGCATGTCTTAAAGAACTCAAAAATCCTGGGTTTAAGCACATCTTTGCAGTTTCTTTCAGCCTTCTTACCAGTCGTAACAGATTAGGCCTGGCCAGCAAGCCTCAAAGCAGATGGCTTTACAGCCATTGTTTAGTCTGAGGTTAATGTTAGTCAGACACGCATTCCATTTGTTCTCATGTATCCTCTCTCTTACCCGGTAAATATCTAAGCTGGACTGTAAACTTTAACCACAATTCTGAAATGTCCGTCTCCATCAAAAACAAGGGGGGGGGGAAGCTAGTTTGTAGTGAGCATATGATTGAGCAGCGTGCACCTGTATGTGTGTGTTTACATCTGCTCTTGGCTTGCTGTCATATGATACAGCCGCTCATACCCTCTCGGCAGCCGACATCCTCCAACGCCCCCTTTGAAGTTGAATTAGATGAACTTTGTTGTATAAAACAGAACAAAAGTACTATGTGCTTTTACGAGAACATTCTGCGTACTACAAAGGCATGCGTAGAGCACTTAGACGGTACAAATGGGCCTGCGATGATGAGTGTATACACAGCGAGTGTGTGTGTGTGTGTTGTGACTGTACCCGGCACATTAAGACCTATTTCTAGATCATACAGATGTTATCTGACCAAGCCCACCCAAACTCTCTTCTCCTCTTTCTCTTCATTTCTCTTTTGTCTGGTTCCCTGGCAGACAAGAGGCCCTGGAGGTCCCTGACCAAACAGGTGGGAGACTCACTTTAAATCCTTCTTTCTCCTGCTCCTCCATGTTGCAGTCAGATGTCTGCTGCATGATGAATCTGCTATAGGCTTGCTGTTCACTGCAGAGTTTAGACCTTTCTTCTGCATTGATATTAAATTATTATTAGAGCAATTCTCAGATGAGCAAGTTGCAAAATAAATGAGGTTTCTTCTGCTTTGTATCTCTGGACTCTGATCTGTTTTAATCTCCTTAGTTTTGTTTGACAGAACAAGAAAGTGGTGCTTCACAAACACTGTTAATATGGTGTTGATGTGCACTGATTTAATAAAATCAGTTGTAATAGAGGTCTGACATTGCTGCATTTGCCGCATTCGGTATGCAGATGAAAGCTGCCAATGTATTAGACTATAGTCACGTTAAGTTTTTACATTTCTCTTTCTTCTAATGAACTTTTAATATGTTTTACAATCATTAAAATAGGAAACATATGATGTATCTTATTGTTTCAGTCAGTTGGATTCCATCACTCATATCTAACAAAGTTTTATTGTCATTTTTGCATTAATATTTTAAAATTTTACCAACTTGCATGTTTTTCATTCATGTTTCTATCAAATCTCACATGCTTTTTTTAACGCTGACTTTTTCTTTCTTGCATGTAGGTGCTTTCCACCAGTTTTTCCATTAACATTCATCATGCCAGAAAATTCAAAATCTTTTGAAAACTAGCACCACAAGCTCTTCAAATGCAGACATTTGGAAATAACTTCATGCACTAAACCTCAAGGACCACATTTATTTTGTAAACCTGCCTGAATTTGATATTATGTTTTACAGATTCTTCTCTCTTGAATGGACAGAATTCAGTATTCTTTGTAGCAAATGCATTAAATGCCAGAATAAATAACCTGACAACTAAAGTGAGCAGTAGTAAGGGTTTTTTGAGTTTCAGTAGCATGCTACTCTTTCTTGTTCGTCTCTGTCTATTTAATTAAAAAAATTTGAGCTGTTTTTTTTTTCACATTTTGCCATATTTGTATTTATGTGTGGGTTTTTTTTTGTGGGGAAACCAGGAGTTAGAGAAGATACTATCAGATACCCCCCCAGTATGGAGAGGATCCTCCAAACTTTTTCGCAACTTGAAAGACCGAGGTCAGTACACATGCACTCAACAAAAGGACACACTTCCTTGTTTCTCTGTGATTGTGGGCTTTTGCAGCTAAAGAACAGCATACATTATCTAGGCTTTAAATTTAACATTATTCTTTTCAACTAAATGTGCAAGTTTTACCTTTAATTAACCCCTACCGAACTGAACAGTTCCTCCACACAAAACTATTCTACCTCACAAGACTGAGTACCGGTAGATAAATGCAACACAGATGAAGATATTTTTGCTTGCTTAAAGGCTTTTTTCAGTATGTTATCAGAGCAATGACAAGTTCTCCAGTTTTAATCACTACCCAGACTTGTTTGTTTATATAATTAGATACAAGCCATAGGAGCTCTGTTCTCTGTCTCTACAGTCAGCAGGAGTTATATCACTTTTGATCTAAGTAATCATATTAAAGCGTCTTTGTCTATATGTAACATTTCACACACATGGAACAAAAATATAAATGCAAAACTTTTCTTTTGCTCTCATTTTTCATGAGCTGAACTCAAAGATAGAAGACTTTTTCTATGTACACAACAGGCCTTTTTCGCTCAAATATTGTTCACAGATTTGTATAAATCTGAGTTAGTGAGCACTTCTTCTTTGCAGAGATAATCCATCCACCTCACAGGTGTGGCGTATCAAAATGCTGATTAGACAGCGTGATTATTGCACAGGTGTAACTTAGGCTGACCACAATAAAAGGCCACTCTAAAATGTGCAGTTTAATCACAGCACAATGCCACGGATCTTGTGTAAGTTTTGATGGGGCATACAATTGGCATGCTGACTGCAGGAATGTCCACCAGAGCTGTTGCCCTTGAACTGAAATGTTCATTTCTCTACCATAAGCCATCTCTAAAGGCATTTCAGAGAATTTGGCAGTACATCCAACCAGCCTCACAACCACAGACCACATGTAACCAACCAGCCCAGGACCTCCACATCCAGCATCTTCACCTCCAAGATTGTTTGAGGCCAGCCACCCAGACAGCTACTGCAAAAATCAGTTTGCATAACCAAATAAATTCTGCACAAACTGTCAGAGACCACCTCGGTAAAGCTCATCTGCATGCTCGTCATCCTCATCGGGTCTCCACCTGACTGCAGTTTGTCGTTGTAACCGACTTGAGTGGGCAAATGTTAATTTTTGATGGAGTATGGCACGTTAGAGAGGTGTTTTCTTCACAGATAAATGCCGGTTTTCACTGTACAGGGCAGATGGCAGCTTGCATGTATGGTGTCATGTGGGTGAGCAGTTTGCTGATGTCAGCGTTGTGAATCAAGTGGCCCACGGTGGCAGTAGAGTTATGTATGGGCAGATGTATGTTATGGACAACGAATGCTGGTGCATTTTATTGATGGCACATTGAAAGCACAGAGATACCGTGACAAGATCCAGACGCCCATTGTTGTACCGTTCATCCACAATCATCATCTCATGTTGCAGCATGATAATGCACGGCCCCATGTTGCAAGGATCTGTACACAATTCCTGGAAGCTGAAAACATTCCAGTTCTTGCATGGCCAGCATACTCACTGGACATGTCACCCATTGCGCATGTCTGGGATGTTCTGGATCGGCGTGTACAGCAGCGTGTTCCAGTTCCTGACAACATGCAGCAACTTCACACAACCATTGAAGAGTGGACCAACATTCCACAGGCCACAATACAACCTTATGAACTGTATGTGAAGGAGATGTGCTGCACTGTGTGAGGCAAATGGTGGTCACGCCAGATACTGACAAGTTTTCTGACACCCCCTCACATTTTGGAGTGGCCTTTTATTGTGGTCATCCTAAGGCTCACCTGTGCAATAATCATGCAGTCTAATCAGCATATTGATACGCCACACCTGTGAGATGGTTGGCTCATCTCGGCAAAGAGGTGCTCACTAACACAGACTTGCACAAATCTGTGAACAATATTTGAGAGAAAAAGACCTGTTGTGTTCATAGAAAAAAAGTCTGTGATCCTTGAGTTCAGCTCATGAAAAATGGTGGGGGGGGGAGAAACAAAAAAAGTTTTGATTTTATATTTTTGATAATTGTAGATGTCTGTTTCATGCCAGTAGCAAATTAAACAAATATCATTATGAAATGTTTACCAATAAGCTAATTAGAAAGGACTGAAGTGGAGGAGGGGAAGGGAGAAAGACTAGGAAAGAGAAAACTCAACTTTGACTTTAAACTTTTCAAATATTTATTTTCTTTCAGGTGTAGTTTGTCCATTTTTGGTTACGGTAGGAAAAGGTTATGGTTTAGGGTTTTGGAAAAAAATTTATGTCACAATACAATACATTATTTTGCAGCTGATGATGATGTGGTAGCACAATAATTTACATGTGCACAAGTGCTTGGTGCAGAATAAAAAAAACAAACTCTTAAACAACTATATTTTTTGTGGCATGACATAGTAAGTAAATAAATAAAACATATATAAACATAATCAAGATTAACAAACGTGCACTGACAAGGATTTGGCACGTTCAGTTTTATATTTATATTTGATATGCATGCACTTTTATTGCTGCTTATCTAAAGTTTAATTTCACTGTTTCTATGAAGGATAAGCATCAGACAAAACGTCCGAGGAATGTTTAGGATTTTTACATTTTCATGTGCACACCTAGATGGCCTTGCTTTCAATTTGTGATTATATAGTGCACGTGTATCCCCGTAGGTGTCTCTAATCCAGGTTGGTGTCGTGCTGTCCCTCGTTGCAGCCAACCTGCTGCAAACAAAATCAACCCCCTTCGCTACTCTCCCCTCTTCTCAGGAAAAAATAAAAATAAACAAGCTTACCCTATTTCAGTATTTGCTTTTGGAGTGTAAGAGAAATCACACAGTCAGGAATTGAGTCCCTGTAGTGATAATTACACAGAACTACACACATACTGTATACACTGAGGGATGCTAAATATTGCATACTATGTGTGATTCACCTCCTTTCATATAATTATACAAAATGACTATGTTAAGCTTATAACCAATGTGTGGGTTTGATTTTATTTGATTGGTAACTCTAAATTGACCCTAGGTGTGAGTGCAACAGGTCCCTCTTGTAAATGAGTCCCCGTGGCTCAACGAGGCTAGCCTTTATAAATAAAGGTTGAATGAAATTTATTGGCACAGCATCCAGTTGGACTCTCTTTCCTTGTAGAATTGTGAAATAGAAAGAAAATAAATAGTGGATTAAGGATTTCAAAAGAGCTAAAACAAACTGGAGGATATAAAGCTGTTAAAAACCAGATGGAGTGTAAATACAGTAAAAGCCAGATGGAATTCAAACAAATTTTACTTATGCAGGTTTATCTTCAAAAATGTGTTTATTCTTTTAACTATCATCCAGCTTTCCTTCAAGGGCATCCTTTGTGTGTGTCTGTGTGATCAAGGGCAAGGAGAGTAAAATCTCAAGCATGGCTTGAGTTTTCAGAGAAGGACAGAACTGTTTTCAGATGAAGGAATGCACACCTGAACCCAGCACATTGTTTGTGTATGTGTTTGTGTGTCTTATATTACCACTTAAACACTTACATGACTGACATTTACTGCTCAGAATAAAGACAAATTCATGCTGTGAGCTGTCGTTATCAACTGTGCGACCAAAACAATGGTTAGGTAATTATTGAAAATACAACGTTCGAGTGGCTGCTCTCAATCACTGCTTCCATGAAATTCACCAACCTTTGCGTTCATTAGTGTAACACTGAAGGCATGGGAGCGTAAACACACCGGTTGTATACAGAAACCTGAGCAGCTTCAGAGTGTATTCTGGTCTTTGCAGAGCTCAGGCTACATTGGGGAAAGAGAATTCAGTTCCAAACCAGTTCCTCTACACAAAACAGCCGAGAATCAGCAAAACACAAGGCTCACACTAGATTTAACTGGTGTCGTGTTCCCCTTCTCGTACACTCATGCACACATACGAACTAAAGGGAGAGCAGTCTCCCGTGACACTCGAGTGAGTCACCCTGAACTATCTGAACGATCAGACAGAAAGCAAAAAAAAAAAAAAGACCAGAGAGCTGAGCTGGGAGCTGCAACGATTCTAAATGTGCCCGGGGAAGGAAAGGATCACCCCTAAAACATTTTTCACTTGCTTATCCAAACACAGACACACACATACACACACACACACAAAACTAGCTTGTCTTTACTCTGGACACCCAAGGAAAAAGAGACTGTGTGGGGTCAACTGGTTGTTGGCAGCTCAACCTGGAGAAGACACATTTTAAGATGCTATCTTCATAAGAGGGAGGATTATCTGTGTTAGTGTGTATGGCTGCGTGTGAGGCATGGGAGGCCCATGGGCTTTGAACATGTGTAAACATTGTGCAGGAGTGCCTTTAATGTGACCTTTTTAACTCCCTGACTTGGTCTCATCATTAGGCATCATCTCCTACACGGAGTACCTGTTCCTGCTCTGCATCCTGACAAGTGAGTCGACTCGAATTAAATTTGTCTTTCACCTAACTTTGTGTTCTCTTCAAGTGGCACCTGGGGGAACTAACCGAACATGAGCGAAGGACAGAAAACAAACGTAATAGAAACAAATAAGCGCTAAATCGAAAATCACCAAAAAACACAGGTTGTGATGTGTTTGAATGCTGAAAACGATTGGTTTCGATTAAATTCAATTCAGTTTATTTATAACGCACCAAGTCACAACAGAAGTCATCTCAGGGCACTACACAGAAACATTCATATATAAAAATAATAAATTAACATTAATTATCTGAGGAGCAGACTGCTCTGAGTTAAACTCCATTGCAGAACTCTCATCTTGAGCAAGCATGAAGGCGACAGTGGAAAGAAAAAAACTCCCTCATGAAGAAGAAACCTTTAGCAGAACTAGGCTTTGGGCAAGTGGCCATCTTCGACCAGCTGGATTTGAGAAGAACAGAAACAGGTCGAGGATCACATGTTGAGATAGAAATAATACCAAATGAAAACTATTCAGTTTTAGCAAATAATTTAAGGAAATGTGGTCAGTTTGTCCTCTAGTAGTTTAAGCCTACAGCAGCATAACAAGCCAACCTTATAGGATTTATCCAAAAGAAAGTCTTAAGCCTCGACTTAAAACTGGACAATGTGTCAGCCTCACAGACAGAAACTAGAAGTTTGTTTCACAAGAGAGGAGCCTGATAACTGAAAGATCTTCCTCCCATTCTGCTTTTGGAACCTCTAGGAACAGCAAGTAGTCTGAGAGCGAAGGGATGTTAGGAAAATATGGAACAATAAGATCTTTAATATAAAATGTATTTAGGTTGTTGAGAGCTTTGTTAGTAAGATTTTGAATAGCATGGCCTGTAAAAAAAATAAAAGAAAAGAAAAGAAATAAAAGAAACTGTGGTTCATGAGTTGGCAACATTTTGACTACCATATAGCCAAAAGTTTTCAAATCACCCTTTGATTTTGGTCCGACGACACCCCATGCGTTTCCAGTGGCCCCCACTTGGCCACCCTGTATAAAAACTGTAGAGGCGCCCCTGCATGCAGCGTGAGGCTCTAGGACCCAGCAGGTGCAGCTCGGTGCTGACTTTTCTGTGCAGTTCTGCTCGGTCCTGTCACAGCAGAGCTCTGGCTGGGTGCTCAGCAGCAGCAGCTCAGCAGTAGCATCTCACAGGACTGGCACGGGCAGGGGGGGACACAACCCGAACCTGAACCAGACTCAGTTTATGGACTCAAGAGGAGCGACACGCACACATGTTGCACGTCCGTTCAGCTCTTGAAGGAATCTGATGGCTTCATCCGTGAGCGGCGCAGAGGAGGTCCGCGTGTCCGCGCTCACGCCCCTCAAGTTGGTGGGACTCGTGTGCGTCCTCCTCGCGCTGTGTCTGGACGTCGGGGCCATGGTGAGCCCCGCGTGGGTCACCGCGGACGACCAGTACCACCTGTCCCTGTGGGTGTCCTGCTGGAAGCCCGTCAGCTCCGTGGACTGGTCCTGCAGCAGCACGCTGACCACTGGTGAGACGTCATGTTGCAGGATGTTTCACTTGGACATGCAGAAATGTAGATGAGGTTCAAAAGAAAAAAGTCCCTCACTGTCTGAACCGTGGGGGTGGGAATTAAAATCCGTCACCCACGAGAAGAATTTATAATTAATTTACGCGGGACTTGGAAACCAATACAGAAATCAAAGTTTATCCCTGAGTTTTGAACTATTTTGTTAACTTTATTCCTGAAGATTTATTTATTTATTTATTTATTTATTACCCAGAATGATGTGGGAATGTTGCGTGGCCAGGAGCGGTCCAGATGGGGTTTCATTTGGCCTTTTGTTGCGCGCAAAATGCGCCTTTGTGTGAATTCCTGCACCGGCCAAGGACCAAGGGCATCTCAGAGCGCGCAGCTCCCCCGAGATCCAGATGCCTGAGGATTAGTTACCAGGGAAACAATTGAAGCTCTTCAGAAATGCTGCTTTTGACTCTATTAGGGATTCTTCCCGATGGAGTCCCCTCATTCAGGCTTTTTCTATCATGGCTGCTGCCACCATGACCTGTCCCAGAAACGTAATCTATGTATTTCCCCCACAAATTAATATACAGTAATTAAATATTGCAGTTTGTAGGGTTTAAAGCCAACAAGGTGCAGAAAATAACAGAAATAATGACATTTATGCCTAAAATGACTCCATGTTTTAGACTTTTGCGACATGATTTAAAATAGTTTGAGCTTACATTAGCTGTCCCTGAGCTGAGCTTCCTGTGACTGCTGCTCCTTTCACCTATAAATATTTCAGTTATTTCACTGCCCTGGGGCCTCCTCCTCCTCCTCCTCCTGTGCTGCATGTTGAATTGTGTTTTTGTTAGTCTGACAAACTGTTTTCTTTCTGTCTCAGATGAGTAACCATGGGTCATATTGGCCCAGTTCCTCCTCTGTCAGTGCAGACAAAGTGCACTTTGGTGCCATATAAAGACACGGAGTCTCCGTGTCAGCTCTCGGCAGGCGGCATACCACAGTAAATGCACGCAACGAACTTCCCATTTCCTCAGGCTTATGCTTGGATATTGATTTGGATCCCAGTAATCACTTTTGGCTCCCCTTGCCTGTCTGTCTCAGTTTAACTCCCACCCCCTCCTTAATATTTTCCTTAGTGTCATGCTCTGGGCATTAACTAAATCCTTTTAGTCTAAACCAGCAGCCGGCCACTCGGATGTATTTGGACTTGCTCGACAAGTCCTGGAAAAGTTGAACGCAGACATCAGGTGTTTGACACAGACAAGCAGACATGGTGGGGAGGGGTCGGAGGTCAAGGTTAAAATGCACACTGGGCTGCAAATGTGGAACGGGATTGCAAAAGCAAAGCCAGTTCGATGCCAGCGTGGTGTGAAAAGAGAGCACAAATGTGGCGCCAGTGTGTGAGACGGTCCAGCCTGGTGAGCGATGGCATTAATAATGTAATATTGATCCCATTTTGGGGAGTTAGCTTCTCTCTGAGGATGGTCACAGCTCAGTGATGGCCTCGCTGAGGTGGTGGTGAAAAGCTCAGGCCAGGAGCCCGTGACTGAAATGCTTTCTGGTTTAAATAATTCCTCATCCTGCATGTCCTGAAACATTCAGGTTGAAAGAAGAAAGGAGTAACAGACTACAGGCTGTTCTCTGCAAGATATGTCCCCAACAAAAAAAAACTAATCTGAGACCCTGAAGTTGTTGTTTTTTATTAATATACTGTATAAACTCTTGAGAAGCCCATCGCATGCATGCAAGGGGATCATAATTAATGCTCAGATCGGATCTTCTCGTGTATCTCCTTTTCCATCTGTCACCACACAGGGCTCAGATTAATAGTTTGGCACTTCCTGCTCTTCAAAGCCTTAAAGCACTCCAACTCTGGCTGTGTTTCGTGCACAGCGCACAGGCTCTGCTCCAAATCTGAGGAGAGATGACTTTCTGCATCCTGCTGCTTTACAAGCTCACTGATAACAGCGGTGCCTCCCAGCTCAGCCAGTTGAAATGTGCTGGGCTGAAGGCACCAAGCTGACCTAGTGAAGATATCTGAGCAATGGCAGGCTGTGACAACCGCAGGTCAACTTACTGTAAACCTTTCTGCTAAGAGACTGACGGCTCAGTGCATGGGGGGCGGGGGAGTCCTGTGTTGTGTAGGATGAAGGGAACAGGGGGCCCTGCTTCTTGTGGGCTCTTTCCAACATCCTGTGGTGACAGGAACATTTATAAACCAACCATATTTGGTCAAAAGAAGCTGATGTATGTTTAGATTTCAGCCACTTGGCCTCTGGACCTTAGTGAAGAGGAATTTTAAAGAATGGGAATTGTTCTTTAAGCAGCTTCTCTCGCTTTCTCCCTGTCGGTGAATTTGAGGATTTTCTGACTCATTTGGGAGGAAATCTTTACAGGGCTTGATCTTTTTTGTTCCCCTGGCTCCCTAATTGGCAATGCACTTACCGTACTAAGAAAAAATGAGACAAATCCCAATTTAAACCAGCCTGTCAATGTTTCATACTTTAATACTGAATTTTACAATTGTTGCTTGTTTTTTTCTCCGCATGCTGAGTACTTTAAACGATTTCTTCCTGTGTAATCACATGCCTCTCCTCAACGCCCTCTGCATGTTTACATGCAGACCTCCTGTTTTCCCAAGCAAAGAATGAGACCCTTAACATCTAAAAGAGCATAATGTGTCTCAGCTAATGTCTCGTGGTTCATTAAAACTCTAATCTAATGCTTTTTTAATTTAAACCTTTATTTTACCAGGGAATAAATACATTGGGAT
Source organism: Hypsolebias martinsi (assembly GCA_031762355.1). Lineage (NCBI taxonomy): Eukaryota > Metazoa > Chordata > Actinopteri > Cyprinodontiformes > Rivulidae > Hypsolebias > Hypsolebias martinsi. Next base: position 16,428,954 of record JARVGQ010000547.1, on the reverse strand, counting down.
TATTAATCTCTTTTACAAGGATGTGCAATGTGCAAGAAGGTGCAAACAAGCCGTTACAAATACAGCAACAGTCTGAGTAACAGTAATATTCAAATATTTACAACAACAACAAAAAAAAATCCTGTAATAAGATGTAAAACTACAATGCAAGTTTAAAAAATGTCACAATTTCAGACACTTAAATGTTACAGGTGCAAGATGTGACTGGTAGATAAAGGAATAAACAACCTCAACTTCACCCTGATGCATGCTCAATAATCCAGGTAGAAAAATCTAAAAAAGCTAAGTCTGGTCCTCTGGACATTCAA
>JARVGQ010000547.1:16416892-16427580 GCA_031762355.1 Hypsolebias martinsi | reverse complement strand
TCCCTTGTGCACCCTAGATGGCAGCCCTCTTCTCTACATGTGGGCTGCAGTAGCTCGGTGGTCGTGTCAGGAAGGGCATCCGGGATAAAACAGTTGCCAAGTCTTCATGCAAATTTGCTCACTGTGGCAACCCCCTGAGAAAGGTAGCAGCTGAAAAAAAAAATGCATTCAAGGCATAGGAATAGACTTAAAAGAGTAGCTTATGGTATTGTACTTACCGGTACACCATTTAAAAGTAGCTCAGTTTTTACATGATGGTTTCTATCTATTCTTCTGGAAATTTTTCAAAAAAAAAACCTTTAAATACTGAAATTAAACCACATATTTTTGTTGTGTGTTGGCTGTGTGACACTTCTTTCCTGGCTATTTATGGCTTGAAAATGACCTCCAATAAACACATGCGCTCACTCACACCTTATGTGTTCTGCTATCTGTTCCCCCAGAACCTCATGCTGGCTTTAAGATTGCTTTCAATATGTTTGATGCAGATGGCAACCAGATGGTGGACAAGAGGGAGTTCTTAGTGGTGAGTTTCTGATATTGAGAGGATAACGGTGTATACTGATACTTTCTACGTTTTTGTACCAGATATGTGGTTAGGATGATAAATAAACATATTTTATCAATCAGTCAACTTTATTTCTATAGCACATTTTAAAAACAGCCAGGGTAGCCAAAATGCTGTACAATAAGACAAAAAGACAAATTAATTAAGACAATAAAAATATACAATGCATACACAAAGAAACATAAAAAAACACACACATGCCAGTTTTTAATTTTTAATGCAACATAAGGTTCATGTGTTAGTTTCTATGCAGGTTTTGTGGTGTTTTTCATCCAAAAACAGTGCTGTGGGCATGTTGGGACCAGAATCTGTGTGGAGCTAGGTGGGGGGTGGGATGGCATTGCAGCAGAAAGGAGTAGAAACCATTTAAAATTGTTATGAGAGCTTGCCAGAATACAGTTCCTACATTAATCTGAAAAAGTTAAGTCTGGTCCTCTGGACATTCAAAAAACAAAACAAAACACCTTCTCATAGTGGAGCAACCAGTTTGTTGCTGACAGCTGAAACTAGCTGCTCACATAATTAAGGAGGACCATCAGCCTAACGATGGTTCATTAGCACCCTGATGATTCCTACATTAAGTTTTTGTCCATGATGATGATTTGTCTGCTTTTCAAACAATAATTATTTTATTCTCTCAGATTACACACAGACACACCGAATAGCTTCTAATATGTTCCCCAAAATGCTTTTTAGAATGTTGTTGCATTTGATTTAGTTATTTTTTGTTATAGAGAAGATCAAGTTTTTAAACAGAAGCACTCATTTTTGCACATGCACAGTATGTCGGATGGCAAAAAGCAAACAGCCAACAATGACTGAGACGATGAAGAAGAAAATCGACCACCACAAACTTGGGAAATCACAGTTTTCCTGTCAATTTGAGAATACCGTAATTTCCAGACTATTGAGCACACCTGAATATAAGCCGTGCCCATTAAATAAAAGAATAATAATAATTGGTACATACTGTATATAGGCCGTGCTTGTCTATAAGCCGTGGATGTCCAGGTTGTAACAAGAGATATTTACACAGAAATATTTTATTAACTTTTAATTAAATATGTTTCAGTAACGAACATAAATATGGACAGTAAATAGTTTTTTAAACAGTGCCTGTAACACGGCTGGTTTTAAAAAACAAACAAATACATACATTAACCTACCAGGAAAAGTCACTGATCACCATCTTCACGCTGCCATCTCCAACGTCCTACCAGCGATTCATTAATACCAAGCTTATGTGGAGAAGTTCTATTTTCTTTTTCGACAGCCAGATCGATCATTTTTAACTTGAAAGCTGCATCATCTGCATTTCTTCATGTGTTTTCCATGATGAGGGTCTGTGCATGAAGCGCAGAATAACTGATCTGAAGAATTTAGTGTGAGTGCGTTTGATTTACAGTAATTCGAAGTTTCATTGTTCCACTGTGACCTGTTCAGTAATTTCATTGGGTTTATTTATTTGTTAATTTTTCCTTTATTTATACAGGTAGTGTCATTGAGTCACGAGTACCCACCAAGAGAGATGTGTGTTGGGCAACTATGTGAATGCTAAATGTTTTGGCAGCAGGAAGCTCGCTAGCCCATAAAAAAAAAAAAAAAAAAAAAAAAAAATAATCCATTAATTAGCCTCAGCATTGTTTAATATGCAGAGTTCAAAGACTGAAAAAAGTGGTGGCTTATAGTCCTGAAATTACGGTAGTCAAATAAATTCTACAGGCTAATTTTTTGTTGCGTTCCCAGCTCTTCCCTTGTGAAAATACATTATGCATTCTGAAACTTCTGTTTTCTTTTTTTTTATTTATTTTTTTTTTTTTTTTTAATTTTTTCAGTATCTGTTAGAATCGGCATGTATCACATAAGCTGTACCTCAATATAGGAGACAGATCACAGAATTTATTCTGCACGAAAATGAAGAACTGGATTTGTCTGATAGGAACTGAACGCCACAGACAAAAACCTTGAATCCAGCCCTTTCTGTTGATCACGAGATCAACTCCTTTTCTCCATTTGGGACATTTTTTACTCGGTACTAGGTGCCAAAAAATTCTACTCCACTTTTCCCACCTTTTTGTGCATCCAATCACAAGGCAGGACTGGACTATTTTTGTTTAAATTTGTGAAGAAATGAGTGATCGTATTTAAAGCAAACAACACATGTTCTTCTGCCATCCAGCAATGATTCGAATCAGGCGGTCAGGTGATTGTGATGACATGGTGATCTTCCACATTGAGCAATAGAAACGGAAAATGCTCCACTCTTATATAGCACCTTTAAAACCTTTCCAGGTTTTGCAAAGCACTTGACAGTGTTCTTCATTCACCGTCTACATGCATACACATAAATATATTCAGTGGTTTCCAGTACGTATTATATATTTTACCCTGCAAGGCGTTGGGATCAAATCATTCAATTGGAAGACGACTTCCAGTTGCAGTTCCACTAAAATGTAGCCATTTACCTTATTTTTCGCCCTGTATATTGCATAATTTGCATGACCTGCGACTTATACACTGAAATTAAATATTTAATAGATTTTTTCCCATATATATAAACCAAATTTTGGCTGAGATATGACTGGTTTCATTCATCTTGACTGAAAATATTGAACACTATCACTTTCAGTTGCTAGATGGCAGTCGAGCAGTATGGCATGCCGTTGGATCATGTAATACTTTGTAGGTAAAAGTGGCTATTAATTACACAATTGACTTGCCATAGTCTGCCACCGTTGTCTGCCTGTAGCAACCGTCCAATCAGCTTCATTTCGCTGTGCCGCCCCGGCGATATGCAGCTAATTTGACCGTCAAAGTGCATTTATTAAGTAAAAATTCAACTGAGACATGTCTTTGCTATTTTGAGCAAACAAATACCGGTAATTGTTTTTAAGTGTTAATCTTGTAAAATTTTTGTTGAAGTCAACCAGTGCACTCTCCCGTGGCCACCATTTGGCAGCCAATCGATTTTTGGCACAACACCGGCCCTCATTTCCGGGTTGTCAACATTGACATGTAACAAACACAATGCGTCAGCGGTGACGCATAATAGATGCGACATATATGGCGAAGCAACATATTTATAGATTTTTCCACTTAATTAGACATATGTGGAGTGATGCGACTTATCGGGCGTGCGATGTTTACAGTGGAAAATATGTTAATAGCTCTGAAGACAGACTGTAGAGCAGCTGCAATGTATGTCATATCTGTTCTTTGATACACGTGACTCTGCTGTACATTGATAAAGGAAACAAAATATCTATAAAATGTAGGAATTTTAAGGTTCTAACAGCTCACGGTTAAGCTCTGATTTGTCAATAAGATAATTTTTCTTATTACAGCTTCAAGAGATCTTCCGTAAGAAAAATGAGAAAAAAGGAAGGAAAGGAGATGCAGAGAAGTCAGCGCAGTTGGTAAGAATGTTATCAAAATCATAATTTGTTCCAATGAAGATTCCTCATCTTGTGCAACCATGAACATCCTTACCTGCTGTGTTGTTGACTTTAATAATGCTGCTTGCACCAGTAAGGTAAACGATACAAATATGCATATGTATCTCAGCTTATTTTTAGAATGGTTATTATAACTGTAACATGGAAAGCATGTAAAGTGGCATTTTACTGCATCCATGTGTGAAAATTGTTACAAAACTTTTTACAGTTACTCAAAGGCAAGTGTTGTGTTTATCTCTGTATGTTAATATGCTGAAAATGACAAATCATCATCCATTTTGACTGCCATCTGTAGTGAAGCAGGTATAAAAGTAACTCTGTCATCTGCGTGACAGGTTTTAGTGCACCCAGGTTCATACAAGCTGTTTTTGACCATGTGGTAACTTCTCTATTACCACTGTGCCACTTGTGTGATGTTTCCAAAGTCCCTGCACTTCTGTGATGGAAGTGTAGAGACAACTGGAAACTTTGCATTACAACACCACCTGCACCACTCACATCTGGAAACTGCCAACAGCTGATTTGCAGCTGCCTAATAGTGCATTAGGATCACATTTAGAGCTAGAGCTGTCAATAAATCAGGAATGGAATGATACCTATTTGTCACAGATAAACACTAAAAGTAGATAAAAATAAGAAGTTCACTTTCATTCAGTTTTTTAAAGGAAATATTGTAAAAACTGTGTATACCCTCAGTTGAACAATAATAAGTGACATTACAATAGTAACTTGAAGTGATTGTTGTTTGTATGTATGACATCGATTTCTCACATCATTGTGGACATGTTTTTATCTGCTCTGTTATATCATCAAATTATGGTGTGAAGGATTCAATGGGCAGACAGAAAGAAAATTCAAAGAATTTGGAACAAACAAAATAAAGTGACTTTTACCTTAATGAAGGGCAGCAAAAATAAACTTCACAGGAGCAAAACCTCAGGCATTACCCAAAGGACAGTGAAGAGTAGACAACAGAATGGTTAATGGTTAATTAACTGAAGGAGGACTGAGGGAAGCAAAGCTCAGTGGTACAGGGGAGAGACGGGCCGGAAACAAGAAAACTCATACCTGAAATCATAACAAGTTTTAGAAATAAACCTAACCTGTAACGCAAACCCCCCCCCCCCCCCCCAATGCCCATGATGTGTAGTTTACGTTTATTGAGGTTTAGGCATTTGTTTAATTAAAGCTTCTTAAGTCATTTCATATGGGATGAGATGTGATTTTGACTGAACCGAGGCAAAAACAAACAAAATTTTTTTTTTTTTTATCACAATTTTTGTTGTTATTGTGCAGGTGCACTTTGGTTTATGGTCTTGCAGCATAACTTAGTTTCTTCAACTGTACACACTCAGAGACACACTCAGCTGACTGAAGGACACTTTGGTTTGCAGAAGACTTCGTGGATGGCTCAATGAGTGCATGGTGCCCAGTTCCTGTAGCTGAAAAACAGTTTGTAAAATAAATAATGACACATGTATTGTTGTTTATTTGAGGTTGTAATATCAAATGTTTAAAATCAAGTAAAGAAAATAATATTGGTTATATACTGTATACAGTAGTCCCTCGTTTATTGTGGGGGTTACGTTCTGGACTCTCCGCAATAAGTGAAAGTCTGCGAAGTAGAAATGGCATACCGGTAGAATTCTGAGTTGAAACAACAAACCTAAACATTTCAGTCAACTAATACATTTAAATCAACTAAACTAAAGCAACAGTTTATTTAGGAAGAGTTTATTAATCAAGATAACTTGATCATTTATATTAACTCAACTTAAAATTTTACACTGAGTGAGTAGTAATGTCTTTTTACTCACCAGCTCTGCAGCTCGGTTCTGGTCTGGCTCGGTTCTGGTTCAGCAGACCTACCCATTTTTGGTCCGGTTCTGATCGACTCTCTGCATCTACTGAGTGCCGGAGTCACTATGAATACTGTAAGGACTGATTTTTTTCCGATCTGATCAAAAACTTTCCCTCCATTGCAGCAGAAGCAACTTTGCCTTCTAGTGCACTGTTGCCTTCTGGGTAATGTAGTCCTTTAGACTGGCAATACAGATCAATATAAAACATAGATAAAACTACAAAATGGTGGCACTTTATTTATTTATTTTATTATTATTTTTTTTATTTATTTTTTTTTATGAACAATTTTACTGTACTGTACTTTGAAAAACTGCAAAAGAGCGAGTCCGCAAAAGTCGAACCGCGAATTAGCGAGGGACTACTGTATCTTGATACAGTACATAAACTATTAGATTTGAAAGGATGTGTTTGTGCTTCGGTTCAAAAGAAAGGTTTATTTTAAATATGTTTTTGGATCGCAGGCAGTTGCTGTTCACTTTCAACAGATGGTTACTCTGAGCGGGGAGAGTTGAGGTTTTATGCTGATTTTTACACATAAATCTGACGACATTATGAAAAATGTGTTGTACTGCAAGTATGTTTTCTAAAATGTAATCTCAGGTGTGTAGTAAGTGACACATCCTCCTTCCTTGCATGCACTAACATGTGTTTTACCTTCTCCCCTCTTCTTCCTGTCTGACTGCATGCTCTGTCCTCCTCTTTCTTTTCCTCATGTCTCTCTCTGTGTGTTAGAGTATGCAGCTGTATGGATATCAGGTTGCCCCCATGAACAGCGTATGTATTCTAAACCTGTCTCGTTTTTTTTGGCGGGTAACAGTGAAACAGAACTGGCAGTGTTTGTCAGCATGGTTACTACGCATATTTCAGTTTAGGTGGGATATGACTCAAAATAGCAAAGACAAGGAGGACTCCATCATGATGCTGATAATACAAACATTTCACAATTGTTGAAATTACCAAGGGGACGTTGTCTTTTTGGTTTACCTTTAAAAGTTGGTTAACAAAACTAATTGATTATAATACAGTATACCCAACTTTAATGTATCAAGTCTTACACAGTCCAAAGAAGCAGGATGCCGTGACCTTTAAGGTTCATGAATTCCAATACAGTAGTCTGTTTGTGTGCATAAAATATTTAGACACAAGTTTTGCAGATTTCAGTTGTTCCCTTTTCATTCAGGGTCTGTAACAGCTTTTCTTCTGCATATAAAAGGGTTGCCAAGTCAAAAAGGCTGAAGCCCACAAGGTTTTTCATCTTTAACTTATCTACATCTTTATGATGTAGACAAGGACATAACAGATCTGACGTTCTGAGAATAAAAATGCACTTCATGTCACGCAGGTCAGTAAAACTTTAAGCCATTCAAGGGAAAGTTGTGTCATTACAGAATTGGTTCCAAACTTGTTCAAAAGTGTTACTTTTGGCTTGTTTCCATCTCACGGTATGACTCGACTCTACAGTTTTTTTTTTTTAAACGTTTTTATCAACTATATCTGGAACTTGAGCCACTAAAAGCCATGGTAAAATACTTCAGGGTTTTTTGAGCAAACACATCAGCTCGGTCCATCAGCGTTGAAAAGAAACTGCAGTTTAAAATAAAGAGGAGAATCTTTAACTTCAGAACGGATGGATCCGTTTGATAGCATTGTATGCAGCAGTTAGATAAAAAAAAAAAAAAAAGTGGTTGCCCATTACATCTAGGCAGCGCTGCACAGTTCAGCATCAAGCTGTGTGGTTAAAAAAAAAAAAAAGAAGAAGAAGCTGCCAAGAATAATACAAGCCCATTGTGTCAGACCAGGCCTTTTGATGTATTGGCAGATTCATGACTCATGACGTAAAGCACAGAAGGTGAGCTGCAGCAATGTATAACTACATACATTTTCTGAGAAAATGCAGTGTGATAGCTTATTGCAGATAAACTTGCTGAAAAACAGCTGAAATTAGCTTTAAAAACATGCTGAAACATAGCTGAAAATGTAGAACAAGCGTAAATCAGCAGGAGAAAGCAGAAAAAAACAAAAGTTGAAATGAGTGCAAAAAATGTGGAATTAGCTGAAAAAGCTAATAGTAGCATAAAACAGCTGAATAGTGGCTGAAATAGCCAAAGCTAGCAGAAATAAGCTGAAAGGAGCATAACAAGTTGAAATTTACGGAAATACTTTAATTAAGCTGAAAGTAGCAGAAATTACCATGAAAAACTTGAATGTATCTGAAAACAGCTGAAATTAGCTAAAATATGCTTAAAAAAGCTAGCTTAAAGGGTAGAACAAGCTTAAATTAGCATAAGAAAGCAGAAAGAACATGTTTGCCCAATTAGGCTGAAAGGAGCTGAAATGAGCACAAAAAATGGAAATTATCTGAAGAAAGAATGAAATTAGCAAAAAAAAAAAAAAAAAGGCTGAAAAATGGCTACAAATTGCATAAAGAAGCTTAAATTACTAAAAGAAGGCAGAGATAGCACATTTTTGCTGAATTAGGATGAAAAAAGTAATTGAGTACAACAAAAGTGGAGTTAGCAGAAAAGGCTAAGATTAGTATAAAACAGCTAAATAGTAGCTGAAATAGAAGAAAAAGCTGAAACTGGCAGAATTAAGTTGAAAGGAGCATAACAAGCTGAAATTAGCAGAAAGAAGTTAGAAGAAGAAACAAAAAATGTTTTAGTTAGCGGAAAAAATCTGAAGCACAAAACAGCTGAAGAAACAGCTGAAACTAGCTGATTTTTTTAAAATTTGCACAAGGAAGCTGAAAGAAGCTGAACCAGAACAAAATGTGAAAGGAGCAGTAAAAGATTGTAAACAGATCTAAAGATTTGAAGGAGGGTCAATTAAATTTATATGAGGAAAAAAAGTGGCTACAAAGGTTATTGTAAATATTTCTAAGTTACACCAAAGCCAAAAGTCATAGGACTGTCCTGAAAGAGCTGAACATTTTGATATATAATTTGGTGAAATAACACAAAAAATTGTGGAATGATAAAGATGCTGAAAAATGTATGGAAGAAAAACGGATCATAGTGTGAATGCTTCATAAACTTCACACAGTAACTGTTTTTTTTTTTTTTTAATTCACGCTAAGCTACAATAACACTCTGGTTGAGTCTTTAATTTTCACACATGCAACATATTTCTTTATGAAATGAGCTGGCACAACATTTTGCACTCAAAAAATCTTGTTGAAGTTCATGAGCAATCGAACTGTTTAGATAAGTGTGGTTATGATCTAACTGGTCAGTCAGTAAAAAAAAAAAAAGATTGACATCATAAATGACTCATCTATGGCTTTTTTAGGTTCTCCAAATTTTAGTAGTTTCCAGTGGTGTAAATGTCAACTACACCAGAGTTAAGTGTCCTCATCAGTCACTGACCTGGCCATTGAAAAAGCCTTCACCCCTGCACAGTCCACCTGATCCTCTGTTATCAGTAAAAATGTACTCTGTCGGCTCCACAAAGAGAAGGATGAAAGGACATACGTAAAGAGAGAGGGACAGAGGAACATTTGAGATTGGGTGTCCATCTGTCTGGTCAGATGATTGATTTATCTAGAAACGGTGGTGGCGGTTGGTTAAATGGCCAGAAGAATAGCAGAAGAAGAGTAATAGATTTAAGGGGTCAGCAGAGATGAACTCTTACTAAGAGTGATGTGATTTTGAATGACCTGAGATGTTTCGAAGCTTCAAGCCCAATCAGATTCTTTCTATTTTAGACCGGATGCGGTTTGTTTTGTAGCGTATGCATGTTTCTGCTGTGAAGGTTGGTTCAAGAATAGGTAGCTTTCTTTCCTCAACAAATATTTTTACTAAATCTTCTCAGAGAGATGTTTTTGTTGTCTTTGGACAATAACCAAATGAGTAAACTCATGTCTGCTTTGTGATTGCAAAATTAATTAGAGGAACTGCATTTCCTGCAAAAAATGCAGTGTGGATGCTTATTGCAGAAGAACTTGCTGAAAAACAGCAGACATTAACCAAAGAAAAATTGATGGAATGTAGCTGAAAATGTAAAGCAAGCTTAAATCAGCAGGAGAACGCAGAAAGAACACAAAAGTTGAAATGAGTGCAAAAAATGTGGAATTAGCTGAAAAAGCTAATCTTACCATAAAACAGCTAAATAGTAGCTGAAATAATTGAAACTAGCACAAAAAAGCTGAAAAGAGTATAACAAGCTGAAATTAGCAGAAATAATTTAATTAACCTGAAAGTAGCAGAAATTACCATGATAAACTTGAATTTATATGAAAACAGCTGAAATCAGCTAAAAAATGTTAAAAACATGGCTGAAAAGATAGAACAAGCTTAAATTTAGCAGATGAAAGCAGAACAAATGTTTGCCCAATTAGACTGAAAAAAGCAGAAATTAGCATAAAAAAGTAGAAATTATCTGAAAAAAAATCTGAAATTAGCAAAACAATCAGCTGAAAAGTAGCTAAAAAGGGCAGAAAGAAGCTTAAATTACCAGAAGGAAGTGAAGAGGACATTTGTGCTGAATTAGGCTGAAAAAAAAAAAAAAAGTTTAAATGAGTGCAAAACATGAAATTAGCTGAAAAGGCTAAAATTAGAATACAGCTCAGCACTAAAAGCTGAAACTTGCAGAAATAAGCTGAAAAGATCATAATAAGCTGAAATTTGCAGAAAGAAGTTAGAAGAAGCACAAACATGTTGTAGTTGGCAGAAAGATCCTGAAACAAGCACAAAATAGCTGAAAAAAAAAACAACTGAAATTAGCTGAAAAAAGTTTAAATTTGCACAAGGAAGCTAAAAGAAGCTGAAGCAGAACAAAATGTGAAAGGAGCAGTAAAAGGTTGT
>JARVGQ010000547.1:16397141-16410540 GCA_031762355.1 Hypsolebias martinsi | reverse complement strand
CTGCAAACATCATAGTCCATGGGGATTCCTGCCTGACCTCATCTGTTAGTCGGTCCATCACCAGAGCAAACAAGAAGAGGCTCAGAGCTGATCCTTGATGCACTCCCACCTCCACCTCGAAGCTTCTCCTACAGCACACCTCACCACTGTCCTGCTGTCCTCATACATGTCCTGTACCAGTCTAACGCTGCCACTCCAAATTTCCTCATGCAATACCACACCTCCTCCCTCAACACCCTGTCATATGCTTTTTCTAAGACAAGAGGCAATAAAATAAACGGCAGAGTAGTTCAGATAAAATAATCAAAATAGACAAACTTTTAAAATCAATCCTGTATTGAACAGGAAGCCACATGAGATACTGTCTCTTTTACTGGTGCCAATTAGAAGTCTGGTAATGTGCTGATTTAACTGGTGCACCTGTTTGCTGTAGCCACAAGTTGAACAGATGACATCATCTACAAACTGACGCATCAAGTTAACCATCACTTGTGAAATGCTCAATATAGAGAATAAAAACAGAATTTTGTTTCTACTAATAGCAAAGCTTCGTCAACAGTCATCTAGTTAACAGAAAAAGGATCAAGGTGCATTGTTTGTTTTTTGTTGATCTAAGAATGCTAACTTTTTACGTTGGTTCACACTGAATGACCAACATTGAAAACTTTAGGAAGGTACACACAATCCAGTTTGTTGTGGCACTTCCTCAGAAATCTGTGATGTAAAAATCTGATTTGCCACTCAACATTAAATGTACTTTGTATCAAACTGATCCCAGTTCAGTGAGCTCCTCACTGATATAACCGTAAACCAGCAGAACAGCAGCTGACCCCCGCAGAAACAGAGGACGGAGGCAGAGACACGCCACCTGGATGCTGTCTTAATGTCTGAACATCTCATGTGTCATAAAGACATCCTCCATGTGTCAGTTTAAAGATAAAAGAGCAAATGTGTTTCGATGCTGTTTGTTTGTAATTAGAGGTTTTATAAAAAAGTTCCTTCCAGTAACTGAGACAAGAAAAACAAGACAATAAAATGATAAGTCTGTGTTTGTTGAAAGCTTTTCACTGTCTCGTCTCAGAAGCATATCAGCGTCAAGACAAGTTAAATGTTCAAAGTCGTGAAAATGAATGTGCTCAAAAACATTTTCATGTCACTTTTTTAAACTCGTGAGGGTGCTTAAGCACTATACTGTAAAAATCCTATTTGAACTTCACAAAAAAAATCTAATAATGTAATGTTCAGGTGGTTTTTAAAATTGTGTCATATATTTTATTAATCCAGAAAGGCTGTTTTCCATTGTGCCATTAGATTTTCTCTCTATCTGTCACTCCTGGACGTTTGTGCCGAATAAGAACATTTTGTTGCAGCAAACGAGCACAACAAAACATTTTGTGTTACCTTTTGTTCTTATTTGCATCTGTGTCATCTTGTTCGACATTTTCTTCTTGTCCCACAATGGAGTTTAGGATTTTACCCTTGAGGTAGAACCACGAATGCATCGTGGTGATGATACGATGTTGATGATGATGATGGAAATGGCATAAAGGCTCCTCCTCCTTAGATTGACATGAGATTTGATTTAATCTGATGTCACTTCTCTGCATGGCCAAGGATTTGACACTGGGGTTGGCTGGGTGGAGCATGGCAGACTCAGAGAAAGGAGATTCTGAGATTCTTTATTTTTCCCTTGATACCTAAAGGCACCGTCACCTTTTTCTGAAGTATAGCACAAAGATGTACATACTGAGGCAGAATTTTTCTCAGAGGCTATAAGTTACCCATGCCACCCCATTTAAACAAACTAAAGAAATTGTATTTCCTGGGAAAATGCAATGTGAATGCTTATTGCAGAAGAACTTGCTGAAAAATAGCTGAAATTAGCTAAAAACATGCTGAAATGTAGCTGAATAGAAAAAAAAACAAGCCTAAATTAGCAAAAGAAAGCAGCAAGAACACATATTTGCTGAATTAGATTTAAGTGAGCAGATATGAGCACAATAAATTGGAAATTAGCTAAAAAAAGAGCTGAAATTAGGGGGGGGGAAAGACCTGAAAATTAGCTGAAACAGCAAAAAGAAACTGAAGCTACCAGAAGGAAGTGGAGAGAGTTAATTTTTGCTGAATTAGACTGAAAAAAAGTTTAAATTATTGCAAAGCTAAATAGTAGCTGAAATAACTGAAACTATCAGAAATAAGCTGAAAGGGGTACAGCAAGCAGAAATTAGCTTAAAGACGTTAATTAGGCTAAAATGAGCAGAAATAGCCTTGAAAAACTAGAACTTATTTGAAAACAGCTTAAATTAGTTCAAAAACGCTAAAAAATGTAGCTGAAAAAAATAGAAGCTTAAATTAGCATAAGAAAGCAGAAAAAACATGTTTCCCCAATTTGGCTTAAACACGCAGAAATGACCACAAAGACATGGAGATTATCTGAAAAAAGCTGAAATTAGCAAAAAAAAAAAAAAACACAGCTGAAAGTAGCTAAAAATCAGAAAGAAACAAATTACTAGAAGGAAGTAGAGAAAGTTAATTTTTGCTGAATTAGACGTAAAACAGTTTAAATGAGTGTCAAAAATATGGAATTAGCCGAAAAATCAAAAATTAGCATAACAGCTAAATAGCAGCTGAAATAGAAGAAAAAGCTGAAACTTGCTTAAATAAGCTGAAAGGAGCCGTAAGAAGTTAGAAGAAGCACAAAAAATGTTGTAGTGTGCAAAAGCAAGTTAAAAGGAGCAAACAAACAGCTGGAAAAAAAAAACAGCTGAAATTAGCTGAAATATTTTTAATTAGCATAAGGAAGCTGGAAAAAAGCTGAAGCAGAACAAAATGTGAAAGGAGCAGTAAAAGGTTGTAAACAGATCTAAATTTATGAAGGATATAAAATGAGCTCAATTTCCTGAGGAAAAAAGTGGAAGAAAAGGCTAAATATTTCAAAAAGCTAAAATTGCACCATTACCCAAAGTCATAGCACCGTTCTCCTGAAAGAGCTGAACGTTTTGATAGATTTGTTGAAATAGCACAAAAATTGTGTAACAAGAAAGATGCTGGAAAACGTGTGGAAGAAAAAAGCATCACAATAGTGTGAATGCTTCATAAACATTCACACTATTAAGGAAGCGTTAACAGATTACAGAGTAATCAAACAGAAGTCATCGTCTAGTCCCCACTGGGTGGGTTTTAGTTGACCAGGAGTGGACACACCATCGCTTGAGAGATGAGAGAAGACCAAACAAGAAGCTCCAAGTAGCAAAAGTGATAGCCGGGGTAATCATTAGCTGGCAGAAAAAGGTGGAATCAGCTCAAAGATACTTTGCATCTGTGCTTGTGTAAGTTTTGTGTCACTGCTATTTGTCACGTGATGTTCTGTTTGTGTTTCTGTGTGACATTTGCAGATGAAGGCATGAAATTAATGTGTCTGTGTGTGTTTGGCAGCTTTACATTGTTAGATTTTTTTTTCCATGTGTGTGTTAAGCATCTGTTAAATGTAAAATTCCTTCTTCATATGTGCACCCCCTGTGATTCAGGGATGGAGAAGGTCATGCCTCCATCCACAGTCACGTCAGTGGATGTAGGCGTTGTGAGTCTGTTCCTTTATTTGGGCTGCTACCTGACCACTTGTCTGTTGTTCGTCTGCCAGTATCAGTTTGTAATAAAACTCCTCACCAGTCTAGACTGCATAAATCTAAAATAGCTCCATTCTTCTAATTTGATTTGCCTGTTTTGAAAAAATAAATAAATAAATAAATAAAATCTCCCTTTGCCTCTAATTCCATTTACCTGTTTGACTTTGTAAGCTTAAATCATCTTAAAAGCGTTGTTACGTCATAAACGTTGTGGCCTAGACTGGTTTGTTGGATACCACAGGCATTGGTGAATATTTGAACAGACAACTTGGACATTTTGTTTATTTTGTTCATTCAGTGCACGTTATGCACACGTGCAGCAGAATCCTGCTTCCTGCTCGCCTGCCCAGCAGTGTCCAGTTCGGACTGGTGCTGGACGCGTTCCGCCTGTTGCGTCTCATGACTGTTTTTGGAATAATCACTGACGTGATTTTTCTCATTCCTGTCTCTGACAGCGCTCAGATGAGAGCATCACTATTGATACGACTCTACTGGTGCATTTCTTTGGAAAGAAAGGGAAAGCGGAGCTCACGTTTGATGATTTCTACAGGTACTGGAACGTTGTAGTAGATAACACGATGCTAACCACAGCCTTTAGTCCCACCTACATCAGCTTCTCCACCTTCCTGCTTCTCAGATTCATGGATAACCTCCAGACTGAGGTGTTGGAAATTGAGTTTCTCACCTACTCTAAGGGGATGACTACCATCAGCGAGGAGGACTTTGCCAAAATCCTGCTGCGCTTTACCAACGTGGAGAACATCAACGCCTACATGGAGAACGTCCGCCAGTGTATTCCTGATGAAAAGGTGCACTACACACATGCTCACCCTTCTTTACCTGGCAAAGAATATATTTAGAGCACTTAGGATTATTATTATTTAGATATCATTACTGTAGTTTTCCTAATCCATCTGTTAAATTTCTTCTGTTGTGTCTGCCTGAGGCTGTTGTTGTTCGCCACACTTCAGTGCCTCGTTGCTTCCCTTGACACAAACACACATTTAGCAACCCTACATGTGAATGTTTGTTAATGGGCCCGTGTATTTGTATATCTATCTATGCATTAGGGCTGAACGATTTTGGAAAATATACTACCGTAATTGCGATATTTTTACCTCAATACTGTATTGCGATTTTTTTTCAATGTCTTCTTCTCATGTATTTTTCATTGAACACAAGCAATAAATGTGTTTCAGTTGCAAAAAAAAAAAAAAAAAAAACTCCACTGCTTCCAGCTCTGCTGTAACTCTGTTTCTGCATTCTTTGTATAGCAACTAGGCTAAAATGTGTGCACTAGGGCATTCTGTACCCCTTATCCATTTTAGTAACCTTTATTTAACCAGGCAAGTCCCATTAAGATCACAGATCTCTTTTGCAAGGGAGGCCTGGGCCTGAAGACAGCTTGGCAGGCATGTTTTTGTTCTGTGTCCATTGTGTTTACCAAAGCCGTAAACCCAGGCTAAGTCACTATATTAATGGGCATCATGTCTTTCACTATAAACTCCATTACTGGTCGAGTTATGTCCACGTGCTGTTTCAACTTTTGTTCATACGGAGTAATACCTTCGAACAGTGATCCTGTCGGGCAGTACTTTGCTTACTGGTCATTGGCATTCTAGCCATGCAACTATGGTAAATGACTTTGTGGTGTTTTTTTTTAAAGTGCTGATAAAGATTAGTGGTGTTACCTCGAGAGGTAGCAACATCGACAAGGCAGGTTCTGCAGAATACATGTCGCTGCGCAGTGTCTACTTTTTTTTTTTAACAGCCAAAATAATTCCAAACAACAGACGTGCTGCCGCTCTTTGGTACCAAACTTGCAGATGTATCAGCTTCTGTCGAGCATGACGCCATTGTGCAACCGGTTGAAGCGCAGTGTTGACCTCTCCCCGCACCCTGCTCTGCTCCCTCTCAAGTCACGTGACCAGTCAAATCGCAGCCTTTGCGATTAGAAAATCTCGTTTTATCATATCACGATACTGTTGCAAATGCAATTAATTGTTCAGCCCTACTATACATCAAATTATGCTAGCCAGAAAGCTAGCTATACTTTGGCACACCATCCTTATGGCCATTTGCAACCCAACTCTATTTCTGTCCCTCCTCTCTTTTCATGCTGTGGAAGAAGCAGGAGGTTTGTCTCTGCCTCAGAAAAAAACACAACCTGCAGTTACAAGCTGTCACGTTTTCCCTCTTATTTCTTCTTTTAGTTATTTTTTTCCTGTCATCTTGTCTTTATCTGTGTGTGCTCACGTAAACTCATTGAACTGCTTCTTGTCTTTAAATGTGTGAATGTTTGGTTTGGAATATTGGTCTCACAGATTTGACTGTAATGACTCACAGCAAAGAGCATGGGATATAATGCACTAACCTTTATGTTTTACTCATTCATTCCACTAAACACACAAGATCATCTCAGTAACAAGCTTCATTCCATATACAGTACAGTACTCCAAATTGCGAAACAGTAGATGTAGGCTGCTGTTTACGTTTTTAAACTTATGCATGCAAGCCTGTCATGAAAGATGTATTACATCATTTATAAAGCTATTTATTGAAATTAGTTGGTTACTGACTAATAGCATGAGTTTTTCCCCCATTTTTTTCTTTTATTTTCGCAAACAAAACAATATGAATGTGCCTCAAGGAATGCTATATGCACATGTGACCCCCCGCACCCACCCCATGTCATTTTGCTGCTACAGTCTGAAACAACCATAACTCTAAACTTTAAAGCATCTTGGTGCAAATCATGACCAGTTATTCAATTTTCTGTTGTTTCTTAGCCAGCGTTTCTTTTTGTGTTTCAGGGAATAACCTTCGATGAGTTCAGATCATTCTTCCAGTTTCTCAATAACCTCGAAGACTTTGCCATTGCCATGCAGATGTACAACTTTGCTTCGCGCTCAATCGGACAAGGTAGTAAGAATTAGTTGGCGCTGCAAGTTCTGAAGCTCTCTGTTTCGACTTCTAGTCTTTTGTGAAGCCAGAATTATAAAATCAAATCCTGTTCCCCTCCCTGATTAGATGAGTTTGCAAGAGCGGTGTATGTGGCCACAGGGCTGAAACTGACACGTCACCTCGTGAACACCATCTTTAAGATCTTTGATGTCGATCATGATGACCAGCTGTCATACAAGGAGTTCATTGGCATCATGAAGGACCGCCTGCACAGAGGAGCCAGGGTGAGAACCTTTCAGCTTCCTGAGAAAAACTGATCTCCGTTATTAAATTCCCCCAAAAAATGAATAAAATCACAAACACAAGGTGAGGATTTATTGATTTCCTGTTAAAATATTGCTGCTTTTAGAGAAAAGTCAGGTCAAGCCTGCTTAAAAACTTACATAAAAACAGTTTGGCCTTTTTTATTATTAAAAATGTCTAAAGATTGCTTCATGCTCTCGAATAATAAAGATATAGGCACATTTTTGGTTGATATAATATAACACGGAGATCAAAACAGTTATATCAAGTTATTTGTTATTAACAATTAAAATAACACTAACTTTTTGTGACAGGTGCTTGATTTTGTGTTATGGGGAAATAGTTGTTGTAAAACTACCAAAATCATCCCAACAAACTTTAAAATAGTTTTTTGTTGTTGTTGTTTATTTGTTTGTAGAATGAGTAACAAACTTGATCAAAATGTATTTCAAAAATATTGTTTATCATATTGTATGAATATTTCAAAACAGTGAAAGCTCTTATTTACATTCAGTCATTCTGTACAGATTCAAGTATTTCTTGAAAATAATAACATAATAAAACTGTAGTTAATAAAATAGTTAACCAAGAAAAATATTTACGCAAGATTTTGTAGTTCAATGGTTAGAATTGTAGACCACTTAAATAGCTCAATATTTGCAGTATTGGCAAATATTTACAGTTATATTTGCCACATTGTGTTTAAACGGGCTGTGGTTAAAGGCTAACGAAACCTCTAATGCTATACTGCCCCCTAGTGGTATTTTTAATGCAATACAGTACTTTATCTTTTATTCTTACATTAAAGACTCAGCATCATAAGATGCTTCATTATTATAATTGTACTGAAAATAATTGGTAAACATTAAAACTAGATTGTTTATTTTGTACTTGTTTCTTAGCCTTACAGTCTTGACTCTGTAAGAACATTTTCTTTCTCTGATCTTTTTGTTTCTCTTTTGTCTGTGCTGTGCCTGAATTATAAACTGCCTTTTACAACCAAATTTTGTTTTTCCACTTTCACATCACCTTTTTGAACTCATTATTTATCCTCCCCACCTCATGTGTCTGTTTCTTTATTCATGTTTTCCTCTGTCATGATGACCTTCTCAGGGCTATAAAGCAGTGGAGCGAGCGTCTTCCTTTAGATCGTGTCTGAAGAAGGAGCTGGCGAGCAGATAAGTAACACTAACAGCCACTACAAGAAACGAAATATGATATTTTTTATACTTTATGGTACAGTTTGACCATATTTATTAAATTTGTGTTGAAGAGAACTAATTAACGTGGCATTCTTAAATATGTTGCATTCACTTGTGTCCTGTTTAATTTCTGATTTAATGCAATATTTCATCATCATGAATAAGTATTTGTTTATTACACTTAACACTAATAGTTGTTTATGAATAGCTAAAATCAAAATCACAAATAAATAAATGAAAAAAATCAGGGACTGGGCTATTGGTTGCTTTCATTAATAATAATAAAAAAAATGACCAAAAGCCCAGATTTTTTTTTGTTTTGTTTTGTTTTTTTGGAAACCAGAACAATAGAACTCAAATAAATTAATTATGGTCTTGCATGAATACATTTGACAGAACTGTTTTGAGGAATTGAAGTATCTCTTGTTGCTTTGTGTTCACCAGGTGAAGGACCAACGTCATGCCTCCATCTCCAGCTGTGCTTGGACTGAGACTGAGGCTTGAAGAAGACAAGATATAAAGAGAAATTTTAGAGAACTCATCTTTCCAGTGTATCAGCAGTGAGATTGAGCAGCATTGTATAAATAAAGGTTGAATCAATTGTGCTTTCAAGTGTACAGTTTTAATCCTTAAACCTGAAAATAATCACAAGCATGGCTACACTGACTGATGTTTTCTTAATCAATTTTTAAGCAAACTTGTGTATAATAATTTATTTCATTTTATTTTTATCCGTTTAAATCTGATGCCAAAACTTAGGGTAAGCGTGGGCATGTTCACTGCTAGCATTGTTTTAATTTTATTATAATCAAGCCTTACTTATTTAGCATGTCAATACTGTTAAAAATACATGAATCCATAAAATCTATTTTACAATTTTTTTTACGTAATGGAAATTGAAATGTAACGGAATAGAACATTATAATAACAGAATATTTCCATTTATAATAAAACAAATATATTTGCTGTAATTGTTACTCATTTATGGACTTGATGAATTTTCATGCATGAATAAACTGGTTTAAGGACAATGATGTTTGTGGTGTTCGTTGCGCATGCGCAATCAAGCTCTCCACAGGATGCTTCTTTTACCTGAAACAATGAGTAAAAACTTTTTCAAAAAGGTAAACTGTATACACGTCTACGACACGGGTAAAATTTAACACTTCTGGGAGCAAGGTAAGATAAAAGTTATCTAAAAAGAATTGAATAAGGGTTTTGTTGTTTTGACGATTTATTTTTTTAAATCACGTTAGCTAATTTTAGCTAGCGAACACAACGTTACGAAGAAAGGAAAAAGAGACTCGCCTTATCCTAATGTGTGTTTACTTTGCTGTTCTTAGGTGAACTTCAACGAATTAAAAAAATCAATTAAGTTTACGAAGTCTGAAATCGTTGTCAGTCAGGTATTCCTCTTTTTTATCAAAAAGCTCGAAAGTTAGCTGTTTGAGGTTTTCAACATTTAAAATGCCAGCTTATCTTTAGTTAAAATGGATTACAAATCATTTTCAATCAGTAATCGTGTTTATAAATATTTTATCATTTTAGCTGATGAAATGCTGACCCCATGTGTTATACCGTACTAACTACCGCTAACCTTCAAGCTCGTTCACGTGGCTGTGGCTAAATAATTATTACTGTTGTCATGGTTTGTTTTAGTTGGATTAAAAAATAAATAAATAAACGTCTATAAATATTTTGTCGAGATTAACGTTCAAACTGAGACAGTTGGTTTAGAAGAAAAATGTAGCATTCGTGACGTCATGCGGAACATTTCTTCTTTACCGTTTCAGCGTCAGGAACATTTAAAGAGACGCACGGTGAGACGTGTAAAACGTAAACCAAAACAAACAACCAAGTTCTAAGAAACGTGCGTTAGATTTTATTAAAATAACATTAATGCGAGATAGATGTGGCGGCTCATATAAACGCTAAACTTATGGATGATTGAATTAAGCAGAAAAATGGACGTGATGGTTCTCGCAAAGCATTGTGGGTATCTAGGAATTTAATTAAAATATTGTAAAACATTTTTTCAAAGCAGTCTTAACGGAAGTGGAACTATTGAGTCTATAATTTTTTATTCCTATTCAGTCATACTGTTGAGCTGTTTAGTTATAAAAAATATATCAACGCATCCTAATCGAGAAACGTTGTGCTGGGAACCACTTTCTGATTGCAAGCGCTGAGAAAGTTAAGACTATACTTTCAGGGATCATTTCTATAGTTCCTAACTTGAGAAATGTGTTTCTAAAGTGTTTGGTCTCGCTAACCACGATGAAGAGTCGTGACATTCTTCTCTGAGCGTGAAGCGGATAGAGATTAATGATTCATTTCATATGATCTTTATCATTGATGATCGTTCTTTGCTTCCTTTGGGAGCAATGAGGAGAGGAATGTGATCAGAGTGGTTACGTATATGTTCAGAATAATTCTTTAAATCGTGTTGAGCATGACTGATTATATAATCCATAAACCGTAGAGTTCTACAGGTATCGAATCTAAGTCGATAAGTTATTTTGAGTTTGTTAGTGGTGCCATCTGCTGGAATTCAGTAATTCTTACAGTCAACCTGGTTAAAGAAAGTGGACACGTTTACTGCAGTGACGAGCAGATTAACTTTTGATGAATCACTGACCCAGTTGGGGTCAAATGTTTCAAAAACAGGTTCATTTGTTGAATCTTACTTACAGTGACCTCCTGTGGCGTTTTGCAATGCTGCTGTCAAACTGGGCATTATGCTTTTGGTGGCAACTTCAATGACTAAAAAAACAACAGATATTTTTTAATTCATCAACTTTTTATCTTGTCTCGTATGAAAATGTATTTAGGCACATATTAAAGTACTAAAAGCATGTTGTAATTGAAAAAAAAAAATCTTAAGCTTCGATTTAAAAGGGCTAAGTTCAGTAGTCTGACGTAGGAGTTTATTCCAGAGTCGAGGTGCGGCTGCAGAAAAGGCACGGTCATCCCAGCGTTTATATTTTGTCCTTGGAACAGAGAGCAGGAGCTGTCTGACCTCAGAAACCTCTTTCAATAATCTAGTAGGGATAAAAATCAGTGGGGCAGTTAGTGGATTTAACAGATTTGACTATTTTGTCCAAGAGGGAATAAGACACTGGGTCAAACTGCTCGAATAAAGCAGAACCAGCAGAGATAGAAGAAAACTCTGAAACAGAAGTAGCTGGTGTACCTGTGGCTTGTTTAACCGATGCAACTTTATCAATAAAAAAGAAGAGAAAGTTCTCACAGGTGGAAGCTGAGGCATCAGGTAAGACTGAGGTGGGTGGATTTAAAACAGAGTTCATTGTATTAAATAACACCCTGGGGCAGCAGCTACTGTTTGTGATAACGTTAGATAGATCATCAAAAATGGATCTCTGATACAGAACAAGAGAGTTCTCCTTAATAAAACCAAATAATCCTGTTGCCTGTCATCCATCTACATTGCCTCCTGAGTTTACATGCTGTAGGATTTTTCAGCCAAGGCTCAGCTCTGGGTTTAGGGCGTCTGAACTTGACCGGAGCAACAGAGTCCAGGATCCCACTGCAGGTTTCAGAAAACCATGACAGAATATCTTTGGGACACAGAGAAACATCAGGACCAACTGAATAAAACTGTGAGTCCATAAAAGCAGTGGTGAACTGTCCGGCACTGGCTCAGGTGAGACAGCGGCGATGACAACCTGCAGCCAGAGGCGTTGATGCGTCTAATCATAGAGGAGGTATTGTCATGATACTTCAGTTCAGTTGTAGAAATAACTAATGTAAATAAAAACATAATTTGAGCCCATACTGGCTTATGACTACTAAAATCACATCCATCATTTTACTGTAATTATATTAAATACATGGGTTAGATAATATCGTCACTGCTGAACATTACTATAACTTTTCAGACGTATTTAAATGCCAAAGCCACTTTATCATGAGCAAGAAGGAGGAAGTGTTCCCACATGTTACAACAAACTTTTCCTGGCTGGCTCCGTAATAACTCAGTTTCAACTAAATCAACAACACAACAGCAAAAACTCCTACTCTCCCAACACATTGCAAACATTTTAGAGCTGTTTGATAGTGTTGAGCGCGCTCAATTCAAAACCGTCTCCACCTGAACCTGTCACCTGTTAGAATCGAGACAAGGCGGTGCCAGGGAATCAGCTGGTTGGACCGCGAACCAGTCAAGCGATTCATACTGACAACAAAACAGTTTGAGTTTCAAACGTCACTTCTGCACCAAAGCAAGCTTTGAAGCAGCGGTCTGATGTAATTTTACTTCAGGGTTCAAAACATGTTTTGAAGCTTTTGTTTCATACTACCATCACTAGTTCATACCTCTTAAAGCGTTTGGCACATTTCAAAAACTGGTGACTGTGTTGCATTGCTTAATGGCAACGTCTGCTGGACTTAAGGAATTACTGCAGGCGACCCGGATAAGGAGTGGAGAGACTGAACCATGTTCATTCTGTGTGACCACTGTGCAAAAGGTGGGGTACACCTTGGGCAGGTCTCCAGTCCATCACAGGGACTCAGAGACAAATGAAACAAACAACCATTTGCTCTCTCACTCACACCTAGGGACAATTTTAGCGTTGCCAATCAGCCTAACATGCATATTTTGGTTTATAACTTAAGAAATGTGTCTCCAAAATAGGGATGCACCAATCCACATTTCTAACTTCCAATCCGATATTTAAATCTGGGTTTCAACAGATACTTTCCTGATCCGATACTGTTCAGGTATATGCGGCTGTAATAAATTAAGACAGCATCAGCCAGCAACTAATATCCACTTTACAGCAAAGAATGAAAACATCATGTGTGAGTTAAACACATAGAAGATGTTCTGAACCTAACAACTGGCTAAACCCAAGCGCATGCTTAGGAGACACCCAAACTTTAACAGCACAAAAGATGAATCTGTATATCACAGACGTCTATCTCACTCATGGTGCAGCCAGAACGCTAATATACCGCTAAGCAATATGGGAAAGACATAACACAGTCGCGGTGCGGGTGGTTGACTGCCCCACTGTTTTTTAAATTTCGTTTTTGACGTGCTGCAGTTTCACTTTGCAGTTTAATAAGAATAACTAATAGCGTTGGTTTTCCTGTGATTTATCTGCAGTATGATGAATTGTAGTCCAGCATATACACTCCTAATGTTTTGTTGGTCCTTTTAGTTTTGTTTGTAAATATTAAATTACGTTGTTTTTTTTTTTTCGTTTTTATTTATTTATTTATTTATTTATTGCATCTTAAAGAGGAACTAAACCCAAAATTAACTTTTTTTTAGCTGATACACTCCCTAGAATGTGTGTAAAAAGTTGTACAGCACTATGTCTGTGTTAATGTTCATGTTTT
>JARVGQ010000547.1:16294692-16306460 GCA_031762355.1 Hypsolebias martinsi | reverse complement strand
ATACAATAAAGTTGTTTTTGTTTTAAATTAATGTAACAGTATGCATATGAGAAACACAAAATATAGATTTTTTTATACTGTTTGTACACAACTAGAGTCCAGTGAAGAGTTTTAGAGGAAATACATAAACAATCGCAAATAAGAACGGTGCAATAAAAGAATTAAAGCTTTGATTTGATAGGTTTTCTAAAATATCTGCACTCCAATATTATACAAGTAAACATTACTTACAAATGCAGTTTAAAAAAAATCAGCTGTGTTCATTTTAAATTAAAAGACATTGTATTTATCAAATGTATACAAAAAAATGACTACTAATAAAGACAGATTACAACCTGAAGTGTCACCCCTGACTGATGCAGTCTGCATGGTGGAACAGATTCAGCCTCTCCTCTTTCCATATCTATAGACAGAAAGCTGGAAAGTGCACACAGTGTCTGTCTAATAAGTTTCACATTTAAGATACAAATATTAGAAATGCTTGTGAAAATACTTTCAAATGCATAATACAACACATCACAACTATATTGTTGTGTACAACAATACAGTAAAACACCAACCATTGGAAATAACTAAAGAATTCTTTGTCAAATGATCGTGAAAAGAAAATCTGGCAGCAACGTAAAAGTTTAAAAATAACTTTTGCATGAAGCAATAAAGAGTTTTTGAGATTAGATGTTTAAGACTGTAGCAATCCTCTTGGGCCAGCTCCAAATTTTTAGATTGTCAATTTGTTCAGAAATAAACTTTATTTAATCAAAGGGGCAGCGATAGTCAAACATATGAGGAGTTGTTAAATGGCACAAATTAGAAGAATTAATGTGAGATTTCACTTGGCGGCAGTTGTTGAGACTAGTCAACAACAAACATGGCTTAAGATTGTGAGAAAATACACAATACATTATGTTCTTGCCATGCACATCATTTCATTGCCTACCTACACCTACATCATCCCTACCTTGTACCTTGTAATAAGGATGCACAATATTATTGTATTGGCCGATATTAGCATTAAAGTTCAATATCGGACATCGGCCATTCCATCAAAATAACTCACTGACATAAAAGGCGCTGTTTTTGTATGACAACCTAGTGACAAGGTTGCCTGCAGTGGCAGCACAACATAATGATGTCATCCGTGCCTAACAGATCTTGCGGTGGAGAGGAAAATTCAAAATGTCGGCTGTGTGGAAGTTTCTTTTTCGTTGGTGAGGATGTCGGATTCTGAAGATTTTTGACTACCTTGCTACATCGACCCCAGTCAGAGATATTTTTCCAACATAGCCTTACCCGAGTTACAAGTCGTCATTTCCAACATCAAGCTAATAGCCGACAGCACTTGGGTGAGTTTTACCACAGACATTTGGACGTCATGTTAGCCCCATTAGCATGATTAGTCTTACAGCACAATGGATAGACAAAAAAATTTGAATTTAAAAAGTCTGTCCTTCATGCACAAGAGTGCAGAGGATCCCACACTGCAGCTTGGAACCTGGAACAAGTCTCCACAAGTGAGACAGCATCACAGGTGACTAACGCTAATAAATAATATTTAACACTTTTCATTTAATATAAGTTAAAGTGCTATGCATATCATATGGCTGTTACTGATATGTCACCTGCTCTTACAGTTGTTAAACAATTTTTGTAGCAAATAAGCCTAAATAAGAGGCTATGTTCTGACAAATGAAAGCATATAAAAAATATTGGTATCGGTTATTGTTCAAATAAGTTTTAACATATCGGCATATCGGATATCGGCCAAAAATCCAATATTGTGCATCCCTACTTTGTACCCACATGACATTTGGCATTATGATTTAATCTACTTGAATAATCTTATTGTTTTTAAACTCTTATTGATGATGGGAATAGTTTTGAGACTTGGACATGATCATGCAGGTGGCAAACTACAGTTCTAATGCTCTTGAGATGGGTTCAAAATGTCCGTGACAACTCTTTTGGGAGAAATAGCATAAAAGTTATAGAAAATGTTCAAAATTCAGCGACTCAAGCAAAGAAGCTGAAAACCCCTGCAAACACTGTAAAACACTTTGGAGACTCCCTCACAACTACTGTTTGCCAGCTGATTTCCAGCCGTTACAGTCCAGTAAGATACTATTTTTAAAATATCTTCAATTTGAATCACCAGTGGTGGGATGTTGGCAAGGATAAATATTTGAAGAATAACTGAATATTGACAAATGAATAGGAGGAGTGTTTTTGCTAGAAATGCTTCTCCCTAGATCAAAGAACTATCTACAAAGTATAACAGGTAAGACAACCTCTCTTTGGAGCCCCAATTTTAAGATATCTAAACCATCTTTTTAAGATACTTTACACTTTTAGATGGATAGAAAATTTAGGAACAGCATCTAGAAAGATGGCTGTTCCTTCCTACTAAAGAGACAGTTTTTGTATCCACTTCCTTCTGCGATATACAGTGACAGGTTGATAAAGAGGGAAAGGGGCTTTATATGTCTCTCTGTGTTCACTGCACTTTAAATCGGACTAATCAGTTTAGCAATATGGTGACATGAAAGAGGAGTGGTCTAAGAAAAGCACAATCTTTCTGCAAACATCATTGTCATCGTTTATAAATGAATACTTTCTTTCCACAGTCTGGGCAGTAGTGATGTGCGTCTTGCAGACGATGCATCATTAAAGGTATCAGACAGAAACCACAGATTAACCTGAAACACACAGACACAACATGTTCAGACTATGCTGCTGAAACTATGCACTAAATCGTTCTATGTGTGTGTGTTTGTGCTTGTTCTTACCCCATTAATACAAGCATGGTACACGTGCACCAAGCAGCCCAACCAGGCACATATGTGATTTTGGTGGTGACGAGGTGCTGGCAGTGTGGACAGCGGACCAAACCAGGGGCGTCTATCAGACTTGTCAGTACGATGGGGACAGGCTGCGGCTGGGACACAACGGCTATTGACTGAGTTCGTCTGCTGCTGGCAGGTCCTCTTCCACCAACTATCATTCAGCAGAAACAGAGAAAAGACGATGCAGAAAATGTGATCAGGTAGCTGGGAGACACGTGACAGAGGGTTGAGAAGTAAATGGTAGGACTGGATACTTTGTGTAAGTGGATGAACTGTGACTTCAGGGTGTTGTGACGGTGGGACCACAGCAGCTGGCACAGTGAGTGGACTCAGGACAGGAAAAGCATCTCGGGTGACTGTTAGTGGGGAGAAAACAACACCCTGAAATACATCCCAATGTAAAAATCATGTTTTAAAAGTCGTTAGGGGTATACACATCTGAACAATAGGGTCCATAATCTGTGATCTTTACTCATTTGTTTGTCGTCGCCCTCCGCCTGTTTCTGTGTTTGCGTATGTTCATGTGCCTCTCTGTTGGCAAGAACCACTGGATGGATTTTCATGAGACTCTTAGTAATCATTGGATGTACTAACTGATTAAGTTTTAAACCAATTCAAGATGGCCGCCACAGCTAAAAAACCTTAACAACCTGGCTATAGTATCCTGATGCATGCTCCAGGTAGAAAAATCTAACAAAGTTAAGTCAGGTCCTCTGGACGGATTAATTATTATTTTTATTTTTTTTAACCTAGTTATACAGTAACTCAATCAATTTTAAAATATTGAGCTGATATTTGGTGTAGTAGTAGCTGAGATAGTTCCTGTACACATACTTTGAGATCCAACAAATCATGCAAGATCTTTCACGGTTCATTCAGTCATCTGGAGGGTTTCTTTTTTGTGCCAAGACATTTCACCCTCCATCCGAAGGGTTTCATCCGTCTGAGGAAACATCAAACAAAGCTGATTCTCCACCAACAGCCTACTCCAACGTGGGGAAACAAAACAGTTATGCTGGTGCTAAGATGGCCTCGGGGCATGCCCTCTCTTCCAGTGCCTGCCCTCCCCCTCGTTGGCGGTCTTATCAAACTGGTTCAAAACACCAAAGTCCTGATGAAGCCCTTTGGATGGAGAACGAAAGGTCTCAGCACAAAAAAGAAACCATCCAGATGACCTGACTGAATTTTGTTGGATTTTATACCTGAATTATTGAGCATGAACTTTGCTGCAAGATCTTTCTTTCAAAAATTGCCAATCTGAACCTTGTATATCTGTTAGTAAAATATCTATGGAACCACGTGACAATATTTATTGAATCTCATAAGATCTTCATTAAAGGTACATTTACAATTGATTTCCTTTTGGAGCCAATCCATTTCAAGATGACAACCACAGCTCATTGGCCTGAGCCAGCACAGAAATGACAATTCAGGTGAGTTTTACAGATATTGAGCTGAAATTATGTGATAGTAGAGAGTCATTGTCAACACATATTCTGAGCAGGGAATTTCGTAATGTCACGTGGGACTGCTCAAAACGTTTTTTCATGGTTTGACCTAAAAGGTTGAATCTCGACTGTTTCTCAACATGGTTTTAGCAAACTCTGGGTTTTAAACCAACACCATCAACAGGCCAACCATCCTAAATTATTACAGAAGATAAGAAACTTACAACTACTTTGTGCATCTTTAAACCAGTGATTCCCAACCCTAGTCCTTGTGGAGCACCATCCTGCATGTATTAGTTGCTTTCCTGCTCCAGCACACCTGATTCAGTGATGTAATTACTTCCTTGTGTTCTGCAGAAGCTCGTTAATTACCCTTTAATTAAAATCAGGTGTGTCCAAGCAGAGAAACAACTAAAACATGCAGGATGGTGTTCCTCAAGGACCACGGTTGGGAACCCCTGCAGAAAAGTCAAGAAACTAACATTTGTTGTGTGTTATGCTTTACACAGTGAGGTTGTACTTCATCGCTATTGTCAGTTTAAGTTGAATCCCACTTCACCCATTCTTTTCTACTACTTAACCTTGTCCAATGTTGTGCAAGTTCACCCCTCTCAAAAATTAGTTCATAGTTCAAATCATGCAGATTGAACCTAAAATATTTCAAGCTTATAGTTCACATGTGACTAAAAATCTTACCTGCTTCTCTGTAGGTGGGAGGAGGTGTTGAGGGGGATGAGACAAGGTTTCCGGGGGTAGAGTTGTTAAATCCTGCTGTGGACAGAATGGAAGGGTGGCGTCTGGCCTCCTCATATGAAGGTGGTTCCATTAGAAAAGCAAGTTGCTGCTGTTGACAAGAATGCAGTCTGAGGTCTAGATAAAAGAGCAGGACAACATGTAAAACAAGTCTAAATTTGTCTTTGAGCTGTATTTTCAGTGTTTATGCAGTTTTGCATACTTAAAACAGATGTATATTTAGAAACACGTGACAATGTTTTTGTTCCTTTTTGAGAAGTAGTTTGTATCATTTAACTTCCTGCTAACAAATTCTGCTGAGATTTGGATAAGAAGGTTATAAAAAGGATGGGTTGAGTGTGGATCTAAAATTAACGGTCAAATCTGGATGATGACTGGATGGATGTGCAACAAATATAAACCACCTTTAATTTATTTGTATTTTGCTGCCCTGGACTCAGTCTTTATCTAGCTGTTCTTTCTAAAGGAGTTTCAAAAACTGACTTTGGACTTTTGCTGCTCTTCCCCCATTTTCTGTTGAGTCCTTGTGCCTGACAAGGCCAATTGTTCAATGTGAGCTTAGAAAAGGTGAAAAGTTCACTAGTTACAGATAACAGAAGCTTTAGGTCGAAACATCATGTATAGCAGTTGAACAGAACCAGAAAAGCATTCCTTCAAGATTCTGTTCAGCTCTGGCATGTACGTCTTGGGCAATTTGATTGCGCCTATTTGAATGCTATCAGTTCACTCAGAATGTAGAGATGGTCTGGACCCCTTTACTATCATTACATTAAGTACTTTAAACACAATCTGTACTAAGTCAATCTTTAGGAAAAGGGTATTCAAACTTTTTCATTTGTCAGTCAAAACTGTCAAGATAGAAACAGACTTGGAATAATCCTTATCAGACTCAATCTGGTGAAGGATCATAAAGAACATTTACCCATCTAAAAAAGTTGTCTGGTCCTCTGGACATTCAAAAAAAAAATGTAGGAACATTTCGACTTTCCTCCGAAAGCGGCAAACTGGTTGATGCACTGTGAGAGGGTGCTATTTATAAGACTGAGCTGATCACTGCACCTCAGACTGAGGAAGTCGTTCAGATGAAAGACGAAACGTTTCTACTTTTTTTTTTAAACAGGATCAAGGATACAGGGTCAAGATGGATATTAATATTGGACAGGACCTTAAAATACAAGAAAAAGTTTGAAAAACACCCGGCACAGGACCTGAGAGACGCATCATCCTTCATTTATCATCTGCTTAATTTCAGGTTTCCTAACAGCGGTTTAGAATCACCTGGTTGATAATTAAAAAGTTGCCTTTAGCATTCTTTTTTAATAGATGCAGCTCTAAAATAGGAACAAACATTGTCTTTGTGACAAACTGCTGGTAACAAAGTGCTTAAGATCCCGTTTACGATGAGTCCTGTTGCGTGTCAATCTAACTCTGGTTTATCTTTGAGTTTCGGAACAGTGATCCGCCTGACTGATTCATGGGTCAAGTTTAGGTGTCCTAAACAAACAAAACAGAACATTCCTCGTAAAATGTTCAGGTACTGGACTGAAACTGAGTGGAACAACAGCCAGAGTAATGAAGAAAATGAGTTGAAAGGTTTTCAATAAATCTGAAGAAATGACTATCAATAAAATCGCAAAAGATCACAACAAACATTGACCTCTTAGAAGCAACATGTCAGTGAGGAGTGTCACGGACTGACAGTGTTTGGGTTTGGTTGCACTGTAAAAAGTTGTGCTTTGTTGCACTGTGTGTTATTTTTACTGATTACATTAAATAGTCTCTGTCACAGCTTCCAGATTTGTATGAATGAGTCCTTCAAGAACAACAAGCGGTATGCTGATGTCCCCTGTTCCTAAGGGTTTTAGATACTGAAAGTTTCTAGGTTTTTTTGTGTCTTTTTCTGGACTGGAATCGAACAGGGAATGCAAAAAAACCTTAATGTTTTTGGTGTTAGATATTCAAGTCAGTACTGTGTATAAAAATAGAGGTACTGTAGTTTTTTTTTTTAGTGCTTGTCCGATGCAACACAGAGTAGCAGATCCTGGCAAGTCGAAGGAGCAATTTAATCCATAACCAGATTCAATGGTGGAGGGAGGTGACCAATTTGGACCATGACACCACAGATTAATCTTGGTCCACCCCACTGGCCTCCCCAATCATTAGAGGAAAATACTTTTAAGCAATATGAAACTAGAAAGCCTACTTTCCTCAAACGATCAGCTAGTTTACATACGCAGTGGTTCCCAACCCTGGTCCTTGAGGAACACCATCCTGCATGTTTTAGTTTTTTTCTCTGCTCCAACGCACCTGATTCAGTGGTTTAATTACTTTCTTAAAGAGGAACTTACCCCACGGTGAAACGATAGCTCCGCCCCAAGACAAGATTTAAAAAATGCAAAGTGGGTGTGCCAAGAGACACTGCCTATTTCACCGACTGTTTGAACCAAAGGATGGATAGTTGAGCAGGTGTCTCTAAGAAAAATAGGAGGGAGGCCCCTTGACGTGACATGGTGACATGGTGACATGGTGACATGGTGGACGCTCGGAGTTTTGAGCTCGTTAGCATAGCATTTTTTTACACAAAGCTTTTCATAAAAAAAAAATCAGTAAAAAAGTTCTCAGCTTCTTTTTGCAGAGAAATCAACTTTTTACATGAAGGCATGGGTTTCAACTGTGAATTATGGAGCTTCGACAAGACGGAGTTTTATTCCCCAGTTCGGCATGTTAGCTTAGCTCGTAGCTTAGCTTCTCAGCTTAGCTGCTTTTAACGACCCAAAAACATGATTTTGGACGGTAAAACTGATTTTAAAGAGAAACGAGAAAGGGAGGAGTCAGTGAAGAGCACCGGAGTTGAGTCTTTTGTCATCCAGTGTCTTCAGTAGAAAGAGAGAGACACAAAGAAACAATAAAGCTGGTAAATGAAAATGAGGTAAATAACTTTCATTTATCATGCAAAGGCCGAGATGGTGTAGGGGCAGGGCAGCCGACTTGGGACCCAAAGGTTCTGGGTTCGATCCCCAGTCATTGCACATCTCATGGTGTCTCTGAGCAAGACACCTAATCCCGAATTGCTCCCCGGGCACCTTCAATAGCTGCCCACTGCTCCACCTGGGTGTATGCCTGATGCGATAGGTTAAATGCAAAGAGCAACTTCATCTTTGTATGGGAAAATTCAATGATGACAACACATAACACTTTATTATTATGAATTGACTTACTGCTTATCGCGATAGGCGATACACACACACACACACACACACACACACACACACACAGAGAGAGTGGCTCTTAATAGAAATGTGTCATCAGCTGTGAGGATGGTGAAACCACTATCAGCGCAAAAACAAAGAAGAAAACAAGAACATGTGAAGCCTTCACTCTGGTACCAGGATGCCAAAGAGCCGTCAGTAACTAAAGCTCTGAAAGTTTACAGCAACGAGCGGTTAGCGTGTCAGATTTGTGTACCTGTCTCTTCAGGTGAGTTGCTCTCCTGGGACAGAGTGGTCCAGCTCAACTCTTCATCGCTGGGGTTCAGGTTCTGGATGCGGTTCAAAGCACAGTCTGTCTTCGCTCCAGTCCTTCTGTCCTTCTTCGTCTCTGGAGAGGATGAGGAAGAGGAGGGGCAGGAGGCAACAGCGAGCAGGGGAGTGACCTCTGGGCTGACTTGCCGTGGTGGGGAAAGAGGGGGAGGTGCCACAGGGCTCCTGCCTGACTGGAGGAGTTTCAGGTTGGAGTCCAGATCAGAGAGGAGTTCGATGGCAGAGGGAACTTTGTGGACGTTCACAGGAGACTCTCTTTTTAGCAACAGCAGAGGTTTCTTTTCCTCCTCTTCTGAGTCCTCCTCTACCACCTCCTCATCCTCAGTCTTCATCTTGGACATTATTTCTTTTTCAGACAGAATGCTGATGTCATCAGTCTCCGTCTCGGTGTTCAAGTCCAAGTCCATATCTGCCATGCTGCAGTTCAGTTTGAGCTCCACGGTGCAGTCCACATCGGATTCTGTTTTCTGTTCAGACTCTGAATCACTGCTGGCTTCTGCCTGCACGTTCACTTCTCCCTCTCGGTCATTGTTGGTCAGAGAGTGACTGTCGTGTTCTTCTGCTGTGTTGACATTAAGATCATCCATCTCTGAATGACACTCAAGGTCTGCTGAGTCGGGTCTAGTTGTGTTTTTGTTGTGGTCCTGACCAGCTTTACGGAGCTGGTTAACCCCGTTTTTGGCCAGTTTGGGATTGTTGGGGGTGGAAGACTGAGATGGGGACAGTGATGGTGAGGATGTCGGTGGTGCCACTTCTCCGAGGCCCATGGCAGACTGGATGCTTGTTAGCGCATACTTTTTACGACACTTGGGGGGCGTGGCAGAGCCCTGCTTGACGATGTCGCTGCTGAGGAGCTGGTTGTGTGAGGAGCGAAGGCTGAGAGAGGTGGGAGGCGTGGCAGCGGGGCCATTATGGTTTGTTACATCCACTGACATCATCGCAGCGCAAGACGGGGGACCTAAAACAGCATCAGAGATCCATTAGTTTAAATCTGCACCTGCATTTAAGATGGTGACTTTGAGCCCTGAAGGTTCAGACAAACACCTAAATGTGGCATAGTTTACACTAGAAGATAAACATGTTGACAAAAAGAAAATTACAAAGAACGTGTGTTGAAAAAGTTTCACTGTCAGCTCAGATGAGGAAAAAGGTGCAAAATTACGAAAGCAGAACAGTAAATTTAAAAATAACTCAGTTACTGACATGTTCTGGAATATCAGTCAGAGTCAGACATTTATTTGTCCTTCGCATCTCATGTGGTACATGTGGTGGAACGAGATTATGTTCACAGGGTCCCAGTTACATCCAACAATAAATATAAAAGAAAAACAGTAATAACATCTAAGATATGAACTAAGAAAAACATCAACTAGTCAGATTGTGCAAGTTCTACTTCAAAAGATGAGAGAGGTCTGTAATTTTCATCATAGGTATACTTCAACTATGAGAGAAGAGATGAGGAAAAATAATCCAGGAAATCGCATTGTAGGATTTGTAAATTATAGTGGAAAATAAAAATTTGGTCAATAACAAAAGTTCAGCTCAGTACTTTGTAACATAACCGTTGTTGGCAATGACAGAGGTCAAACATTTCCAATCAGTCTTCAGCAGGTCTGCAAACACTGTACAGTAGTTGATATTCTGGACCATTCCTCCGTGCAGATCTCCTCTAGAGCAGTGATGTTTTGGGGCTGTTGCGGAGCAGCATGGACTTTCAACTCCCTCCACAAATTTTCCATGGGGTTGAGGTCTGGAGACTGACTAGGCCACTTCAGGACCTTGAAATGCTTTTTACGGAGCCACTCCTTCGTTGCCCAAGCGATGGGATCATTGTCATGGAAGACCCAGCCACGTTACATCATCAGTGCTCTCACTGATGGAAGGAGCTTTTGGCTTAAAATCTCACAATGCATGGCCCCTTTTTTCCCCTTAACACGGATTAGTCGTCCTGTCCTCTTTGAACAAAAACAGCCCCAACGCATGATATTTCCACCCCCGTGCTTCACAGTAGGTTTGGTGTTCTTGGGATGTAACTCAGCATTCTTCATTCTTCAAACACAACTAGTTGAGTTTTACCAAAAGGTTCTATTTTGGTTTCATCTGAGTACACAATATTCTCCCAATCCTCTTCTGGATCATCCATATGCTCTCTCTGGCAAACTTCAGACGGGCCTGGACTTGTACTGGTTTCAGCAGGAGGTGCATGGCACTGCAGGATTTGAGTCCCTTTCGGCATAGTGTGTTACTGATGGTACCTTAATTACTTTGGTCCCAGCTCTCTGCAGGTCATTCGTCAGGTCCGTCCATGTAGTTCTGGGATTTTTGCACACCATTCTCATGATCATTTTGACCCCACAGGATGAGATCTTGCGTGTGGCCCCAGATGGAGGGAGGTTATCATTGTTCTTGTATGTCTTCCATTTTCTTACAATTGCTCCCACAGTTGATTTATTCACACCAACCTGCTGCCTATTGATTCACTCTTCCCAGCCTGGTGCAGGTCTACAGTTTTCTTCCTGGTGTCCTTCAACAGCTCTTTGGTCTTGGCCACGGTTGAGTTTGGAGTCTGACTGTTGAGGCTGTGGACAGGTGTCTTTTATACAGATAACCAGGTCAAACTGGTCCATTAATACAGGTAACAAGCGGAGGACAGAAGAGCTTCTTAAAGAAGAAGTTACAGGTCTGTGAGAGCCAGACATCTTGCTTGTTTGTTACTGACCAAATATTTTCCACCATAATTTACAAATAAATTACTTTAAAATCCTACAATGTGATTTCCTGGATTATTTTTCCTCAGTTTGTCTCTCATAGTTGAAGTGCACCTATGATGAAAATTACAGACCTCTCTCATCTTTCTATGTACTTTGTAGGAGAACTTGCACAATCAGTGGCTGACTAAATACTTTTTTGCCCCACTGTATTTTTTGTTGTTTGTCTGCTCTCTGTTATCATCACAACAGATTTCTACACTTTCAAAAACAAAAGTTTGGTTAGGATGATCTTTTATTAAAGTTTTTTTTATTATTTTTATTACACTCTAATCAACAAAAATAGCATTAAAGCCAGGGTAATATTTTAATATTTATGGGGAAAAAGCCTGTTATTTAGAATTTGAACTTATATTTATATTTTTATTAAAGTCTTATCTAAGTGCAAGCGACCTAAATACAGTAATGAAAATATTTAAA